>JAAEAF010004464.1:0-25205 GCA_011037195.1 Triatoma infestans | reverse complement strand
TTATATGCCATGCTGTTTAATATAGAGCGAAAATAGGCTTCTAACTTTCCTTCCGATGGTAGGCATATTAAATCACTACATGTCTACATGAAAAATCAATCAAACAATTTTCCTTGTTTATGCCTGATTTTGGTGGAATGTTAGATAAAGATTTAGTATTTTGCCTTCTAAGGTGTTAATAAAAAATAAATGTATCTAAAACATGCAACACAAGATTACCAGAATTATATTATATTTTATTAAATATATCATTAGGATAAATGTTTATTTTCGATGTTTTATAAAGGAATTAATTAAGAGTGAACGATAATGGAAGTAATTTAAATAAAACATTAGAGCTGTCCCCCTTGAGTTTTCTATACAATATTAATAAAGTGAGCAGCAGGGTAAAGAGCTAACTATAACCATGGGCCAAAATAATAGCTACGCAAGCTTTAGAACGATTATTCATTTTTTAAAGGTTAAAAAAAAACACTAAACTGATGAGTATAAACACGTAAATACACTCTCCTAGTGGCAGAAATAGTAAGTAGTATTGACAATAATATTGATCGTGTAAGGTAATGAAATATTGATAGTGGTTAGTATGAGTATTGATGGAAATATTGTCAATACTGGTATTGACAATAATATTGATCGTGTAAACGCCGCTTAACACATTCAATTATAATTAATATTTACAGATGACACAAGTCAATAATAATCTAAAATACCAGTTTAAAGTAAAATTTCGCCCCTTCCTAAAACATCGTTAAAATAATTTCCCTCCGCCCCCTCAAAAATGTTTCAAATAAACTTTATACATGTAGTTAGTGCAATAAATTAAAAAATAAAAAATTGTCAGCGATGTTTTAGAGAAATTTGCAAAAACGTAAAAAAAATACATTCACGATTTTGACCAAAATCTTATTTTCTGGTCCATTGGTGTCTTTTATCCCCCCCTATTTCATCCCAATTTATCCCCCTAATTAATATCCACCGGTTGTCTACCGGATCTATAGTATCCTAAAATATCTTTCAGCTCTAACCCTCCCAGGCAATCCTGCAAGAGTGATACCCTCCCAAATATGCGAAACCTAGTACCAGCGAAACGGGGACACTGACATAAATAGTGTTACACCGTTTCCTTAACACCATCATCACAGTTCTGACATATGGGACTATACGTATTCCCTATATTGTGCAAATGATTAGACACCATGTGTGTGTCCAGTCACTTTACCCACCTAGGTCCTCAGTCCTATCCTACTAAGGGACAGGAGGTAGTCTGAAACCCCCTGCTTAGTCACTTTGATAAATCTTTTAGCCTGGAGGCACCCTTGCGTTTCCCCCCAGCATTTCTCCAAAACTCTCGCCTCCCAAAGTCTAATCTGACTAACACAGAACCTCTTAGTGACGGCAAGAAGGTCCCTCTCGGGACCACAAAAAGGTAAGGAGGATCCCACCCTAGCTAGCCGGTCCGCCCTCTCATTGCCCTTTATTCTCGCATGCCCGGGTATCTAGCAGAGCTGCACTTTGCCCTCTAAGCTACGGTATTAAGCCTTCTCCTACATTTTCCAACCAATTTCGAACTCCAACACGGTTTCCTCAAAGCTAAAACTTAAACAAATTATCAAGTTTGTACTTATTCCAACTTTTCGTTTTTGATTTATGCTGCCTATATATATAGATAGGCAGCTAACAAGGGAGGGGATTAGCTCTGTGGAAGCGCGCTGGACTCCCAAGCAGTGGTCACCGAGTTCGAATCCAGCAGTTCTGGCTTTAGATTTTTTCTTCCTAAAAGCCTCTACAGCTCCACTGCCCGTCATCAGGGAGGGGAGGCTGTAGCTAGAGAATATTGCTCGGAGGCTGGCAGTACACTGAGGAGTCTCCCCGGAGCCCAATAGATTTTTCCGGTTGCAATGGCACTATCCTCTTAAAGAATCTAAAAATCTAAACAAGAAAAACAGTTCAGTGCTAAAAAAACATTTTTTCCTTCTTCACAGAGGACCTCGAAACGATGAAAACTGGATATTGTAAATTTGGCACTTCCATTTATAACAGCTGCAAGAGATAGAGACTCACTTTGGTTGTACAGTGAGACGAAAACGTTAATAATACAAATATGTGTTCATACTAGGCGTGGCGCTGCTAGCGTAGGTAGTACAACGTATATGTATGAGTCTTCAGCTTGCTAGGAACTGCTGGTAGTGAAGCAAATATTTGCTTCTAGTAGCTGAAGGATTTAAATATTCATACATAATGAACACACAATACCACATATTGTTGACCTATCTGACTAAGCAGCGTTAAGTCGGCTATACTTATCGCACTGTTTGGATTTATTTAGTATCCGTGCCAATGTGTTTGGTGTCATTGGTTATGAAATATGTAGTGGTCTCCAAACATTTTTGATTTACATGTATTATATCTTTATGGAGCATATAGAATTATTTAATAATGGATAAGCATTGTTGAGATTCGGTCTTTTATTAAAAATAAAAAAACTTAAAATTTTTGCCAACGTTTCGACAAATATATTGTCTTTATCAAGGCCTACAACATACAAATACAACGGGTTCTTTTTAGAAAGACAAAATCAAGAAACAAAAGACAGAATGTAATAAAAATAATATTTATCCCAATATTTCGGATAATAACCAAATTTCATCATTAAATCCCAGTCCCACATCTATTCCGAAATATATCTCCTTTCCTTATAATAAGAAACCTATCAGAAAGAAATAACCAAAATCCTCAGACCATATAACATCATCCTAGCATATAAAACAACCGATACAATCTACAAACTTTTCACTAAATTAAAAAACCCTACACCGACAGAATTATAATCAAATATTATTTATAAAATAAATTGCCAGCAATGTTCAGCTACATATATTGGTCAGACAAAAAAATATTTAAAGAACAGGTAATACCAACACGACTGTGACTGTAAAAAAAAAAAAAAAAAACCTAACACTGAAAACATAAAAGCACTCACTAAACATCATACTGAAAAAAAGACAGATTTTGATTTTTCTAACAGCAGTATTTTGACAACTGAAAGTAACAGGAAAAAAATTAACTTTTTAGAAATGCTACATATAAAAAAGAAAGAATAATTCCATTAATTACAGGACAAATACCAACAATCTCTCGAATATTAATCATAACCTCTTTTTTTTAATCCCTGACTCTGTGTTTTCCCAATAATCCATTCTTTCCACTTTACCTGCCCGCTGTTCACTGTCGTATATTTGTTCACTATTCTCTGTGGTGTTGAGGTGTTCTCAACTTTTTATTTTTCCTTAAAATATACCTAAGTTTAAGTTGCTTAAGTCATGTTTTGAAGATTTTTTAACACTACTTATTTTTATGTAAGGAAACAAAAAAAAATTATATATTTATCTATATATTTCATTTTTTATTACATTCTGTTTTTTGTTTCTTGATTTTGTCTTTTTAAAAAGAACCCGTTGTATTTGTATGTTGTAGGCCTTGATAAAGACATGTGGAAACGTTGGCAAAAATTTAAGTTTTTTTACTTAAAAAAAAACGACCGAATCTCAACAATCCTTATCCATCATTTTAGAACGATCAAGAAGAATCTTCCATAATTATTTAATAAAATCTCTCATGCTAGGGATACTATCATGATGGATAAAAAAAAAATTCTTGATCGCGTACCCCTAAGACGTTATTATATAGAATTGTAGTTCTGTGTTCGATTCCTAGTGCCAGGACCTTGGATTTTATTTGATATATTAAATATGGCTAATGTATAATGAAGTAGGTTTGCTATCCGCATCCGTTCACGGACACCTGATCGGTAGTTGGCCCGTCTGAAGATGTAGACATTAATTGACTTATATGATAGAAGATCAACTTTAACGATTGTTATTTCCATTTTTTCGGATATTCTAGTAACTATATAAAATGAATTTATAGTTGACATTAACACTACTTTAAAAGCGATTTCAATTTTGCCAATTTGCCAATTCTCTAGCCACTCAATTGGACATACATCCGCTATTAGCAAGCAATAAGGTTTGCAATAATAATGATGGTTTTATATCTTGGTTGTTTTGTTTGTTTTGTTTTTTTTTAATCAATAATTCCTAATTGGTTCTTGTGTGTTATTACGAGACTGTTCGGTTTATTGCGAGTATTAAACCTTGATGTCGCAGTATTTATTTTTTTATACTAATGAATCCATGAAAACAATTTATAACTTCAGATTTTATTAATTTTAGCTTTTGATTTAAAAAAGAATTTATAAGATATTTAATAATTTTGGTTTCTTATTTTTTATGTGCAACTTAGTAACTAAATTACGAGATTCTTTTACTATTTGAATAACCAATTAGGCTGTAGCTTTCAAAAAATAAAACAAGAAAAATATTAAGTTACGATTTCCTTACAATTCGAAACAAAGCTTGTCATTAACAAAGCTCACACTTATTAGATTGAATCTGTGAGAAGATTATAATATGTTTACTTATGACCTTCATTCCTTTTTCATGAACAATTTCATATGTTAATAAATACTCTCAATTTTTTGGTTTCAGCAAATGTTTATCTTAGTAAAAGATATGCTCTGTGTTAAAAAGCAAGAAAATCGTAACATAATAATACAAAATTTTTTAAAACTGTTAACTAGTTGATTATTTAAAAGTAAATACCAACAATTATTGTTCAAATGCAAACTTAAATATACAAGAGACTAAGTACTTTATTATTGTTTTAAATATTTTTTTTATTTTTTCTAAAGCCGGCTACACACGTTACTGCATACTTGAACGGTATACATGCGCAGCTCTTTTGCGCAAGTATACATGTGATCCACACGGCTCATGTATAGAATAGAATAGAATCGGGGGGGGGTGAGCCTCATTCCACTGCGACCTACAAATTGAGGTCTATTGTGGATCCCCTTAAGTTACAGAACAGCCCCCAGCTTTGCCCTCCTAATCAATCCTAGCAAAGCTGAGAGCGGCTCCGTCATGAAGCTTTCAGCTTCGGGATTGCCCGTCCCCAGTTGAAGAAACCTAATCCTCGCCAGGCCGGCGCACTCACAAAGGATGTGCGCCGGGGTCTCCTCCTCTACCTTGCAGAATCGGCATACCGCACTATCCGCAAGTTGTAGGTGGTGCATGTGTCTATTCAGCCTACAATGCCCTGTTAGTAGACCCACAATTAACCTTATATCCCTTCGGGTTTGGCTCAGTAGGTCTTTGGTAAATTTAGGCAAATGTCTTTTAATGAAGAGCTTTGCCTGCCTCTGTCCTGGTGTCCCTCCCACCAACGCAGATGCTGATCTTCTATCCACCCCTTGATAGAAGTTTGGATGAGGCTCCTGGACAAGCCGCAGAAGGGTTCGGGGCCTATAAAGGTATCCTGCGAGCCCTCCCTCGCTAGGGCATCCGCCCTCTCATTGCCCAGGAACCCCGCATGTCCCGGCACCCAGGCGAGTGTCAGTTTATTCCGAGTACCCACCTCGGTGAGGGCAAGTAGGCAGTCCCACACCAGTCTTGAGACTATTTGGTGTGAAGAAAGTGCCTTCAGGGCTGCCTGACTGTCGGAGTATATGGCCACTCTTCTACCCACTATCCTTTGCCTTATAATCTCCCTAGCGCAGAGTTGTAACGCCACGACTTCAGCCTGAAAGACCGTGGCGTACTTCCCTAGGCTGGCCTTAATTTTAACTTTAGGCCTACCCCCGTAGACCCCAGCTCCGACCCCAGTCGGAGTTTTGGATCCATCTGTATACCAGATCGAGTTACCGAACAGGGGTGGGTCGCAGCCCCATTCGCCTCTGCTCGGTATGACAATATGGAAGTTCCTTTCGAAAAAATACTTAGGAACCATCCTATCCGTTGGCATCCCCAGAAGATAGTCCGCCTTGATTTCCTCAATCAACCTCTGGTTATTACGATCATGCCTAGAGGTGATGGGAGGCGGCCCCTGCAGGAGCCTATGTATTCCCATTCTGGCTTCGCCTAGAACGAGAATGTGTAATGGTGGCAGATTGAGGAGGACTTCCAACGCCGCAGTCGGGGTGGTCTTCATGGCCCCCGTGGAACCAAGGCATGCTCGCCTTTGGATCCCACCGAGCCTTTCCACTGCCCCCTTCTGCAACGTTTTGGTCCACCAAACTACCGACCCATATGTAACCATGGGTCTGATGATCCTGGTGTAGATCCATAGTGACAAACTTGGGCGCAAGCCCCAGTTTCTCCCACAAAGCCGTCTGCATCTATTAAATGACGCATCGGCTCTGTGAGAAATTTTGTCAATGTGTTGGTTCCAAGTGAGTCTTCGGTCGAAAGTAACGCCAAGGTACTTCGCCTCCGTCGCAAATGGAATCGGAGTGTGCCCAAGTAATGGAGGCCTAAGGCCTTCCAACTTGTGGCGCAACGTGAAAGGAACTATTATGGCTTTGTGGGACGGCTCATGTATACTTGAACAGATAGCAGCTGGCGACTATGGCCGAAGACGACGATCTCGCTTTAGCTGCTCTTGTTTTAATTTACCAAAGAAAAAGTCAACGAAAAGATCGTTCTTTGTGGTGTAAAGAATGGCTGAAGAAACGAAAAAGCTATTCACACATTAATTTATTATCCCTTGGCCCTCCAAAAAATTGAACATATAGTACCACAGTGAGGGTACATAAACATCGTCGGTACCAACCCCAGAACGCTGCGATTCTTCCAGTTTCTTCCTCTCCTTCCTGATATTGGTACGCATACTGTTAATCTTTTTCAATACTCTATCTCGAGTAAGATTTGGCTCTATTTCTGAAAGTTTTGTTATTAGTCTGGCTTAAGCAACATCTTTTTTCCCCTTATCGTGGCAGTCTTTACATTTTACATTCCACAGACACGGTTTGCTTTCATTGATATGAATAAATTCTTCCTTAATTAATCTATGCCCCTTCCTAAAATTAACCGACATAATTATATATAAATTATATATTTTAATAATATAACCTTTATACACTTTTACTTGCAAAGTAAAAGAAACGCTTTGGCTAGCACAAGACTGAGAGGTTGCACAACAACGTTTTAAACATAAACAAGATGGCGGCACAAGTATGCAGTATGAAAGTTTAAACATTTTCTGACTTGTGCAAGTTTTCCATACAAACGATCAAGTATGCACGTACAAGCGGACTGCGCATGTATGCAGGTATGCAGTTACGTGTGTAGGCGGCTTAAGAGAACCATTTCTTTCCCGAATATTATTAAGAGGATGGGTAGAAATTAATCAGATGTTCAAGAAACGAGTTTGTCCGAAATGTGAACAGTTATCCATAAGGAATGTCAGTCTCTATACCCTCAGCATAGTAAATGTAGAATTTGGTTGATTATATTTGAATATTGTCCTCACGTTGGTCTAGTGGCTAGCGTACTCGCCTTTCATGCGAGAATTTAGGGTTCGATTCCCAAGAGGGCAAAGTCGGGGTTGACTCCAGCATCGTGATAAAAAGTGGGAAGTTACAGTTAGTAGCGCCCTAGGTAGCGAAGGCCGGTACTAAACGGCGTCGGAACTGCGGCGTGCTTACCACACGCCCTTCTATTTAAATCGCCGTGTGGTAAGCCTTGGCTCTCTTGGGCTGTTGCACCATAGGGTTATATTTTAATATTGAAACCTAAAGACTGAATACTTTTATTGATTTATTGAAGTGAAGGAATACAAAGAATAATATAAATAAATCTTAGAAATTGTCCTGGAACAATAAAAAATCATATAATATAACTTTTGCCCTCAGACGTGGTACCCTGGTATCCTATCTCACGTTTAACAACAAAATTGTCCCTACGGTAAACAACGTACGATACTTAGGATGGTTAATAATCAAAAAACTTACCTACAATCCTCACTCTAAACTTAAGAGGCAAGAAGTGACCCGACAATACAAACTGGTTGCTGCGACTACTAGACAACCCCGTTCCCAGCTATCACTGACTAACAAAAGACTTTTATACAACGCTACAATAAAACCCATGTGGACATACAGCATTGAACTGTGGGTCAAGCATTCCCACACCCAACATAACCGTGACAATCCAATCCAAAATCCGCTTCAAAATTGCCAATATTCCAATCACACCATTCATTCCGTATTTCCAAGAAGTGGTCAAACCCCATTATTCTAAGTACCATCTGAATCCTTTTTATCCGAGATACTATCGTCCAAAAACATCCCTGGAAATCCACCTCGAAGGCTCAAATTGCAATGGCCTGGTTACTGTGCTTTATACGCGTAACTAATGCATTTCAAGTAAGTGTGACCAATGATAACTTCTCCCCTCCTTTAAACCCATATGATTGTTTTTATCCTATATCATTTTTTTCCATTTGATGTAAAATTAAAAAAAAAAAATAAATAAATAAAATAAAATACACCCTTTAGACATCTGAAAACTTATTAGGAGACAACTTTGTTTGATGTTCTATATCTCTGTTTATTTCTTCACCCCTTTCAAAGTTCTTTTCCTAAAAGCGTTTCGTCGAGAACAGCATACGCCAACAAAAATATAGAAGTGAAGAAATGATATATCGCCTGTTTAGAGAGTACAAAGAAAAAAAGCATAATGACTCACTCACCTGAGTCTCAGAGCATACTTGACTATTAGACTCAAAATATGTACGTGCCTAGGCTACAATTATTATTGAGCACACTCCAGGCCACCGTACCTAATCGGTGCCTATGGCCTAGCTACAGAATAGGCAAGTTTCTGTCCCTGCCAGGGGGAGGCGGACCTCTACATATCCGTTTAGTCCTTCGCATTACCGCTACTTCACGAGCAAATTCAACGAAGTCTTTAAAGTTTATAGCACTTTTCGTCAGTTCTTTTTCTTTACAATCTCCCGGCCAGTTTTCTCCCCTTCTTTTCAGCATGAATTCCATATCAACTCTTGCCCCGTCGAGGAGAAGACACCGGAAGAGAACGTGATGCCTAGCATGCTAGAATAAAATCTATTTATTAAAATTGTTCGTTTGTATGTGTGTTAATATTTAAATTTGATACAATAAAGCAAAGATTTTTAATTTTATTTTTATATATTCATCGCCACGTAATAGAATTTATTTATTTATTTATTTATATATACAGGCTGAAGCCTATAACTTAAAAAATATTATAAACATCTAAGCTATCAATAAACTATTTATAAACTAATAAGCTACTTTACTTACATATAAACTTTATACACTAATAACAAAATTATTATTGTCATATATAATAAACATTTTATAATACATTTTAACATAAATCACATTTGAAAAATTATAATTTTACTAAACAGAAACTATCTATAAACTGAAAATGGTTTGAAAAATAAAATAAATATAAATTAGATATGTAATTTTAATATAGAAAAGTTATTAAGAAAGTTAAGAGTCTCATTTTAAAAATATAAAATATAATATTTAGTCACATATATAAAAGTCAAAAAATCATGTTTGAGTGATTATAGTAAAACTCGGAAAAACTAGACAAATTTAATTAATATTTTAAAGTAGTTTTAGTATTTTTCTGACTGAACTGCAGTTCATGAAGAAAATATCAATTCTACTGCTCTGCAGGTTACAGTTATTCATAACTCTATTTATGTTAGAATATTGTTGATAAAGTACTGTTGATAAATTATAAATAAATTAAGATAAATATTGTTGATAAATTATTGGGATTCAGTACAGTCTATTTCATTGATGAATTCTAAATGTTTATATCTTATTTTATTTTTAAATGCAGATTTATCGTTTTTTGCTACCCTGTTTATTAATATTTTTTTCTAGAAACGTAATCTAACAATAATTGGCATATTTTATTGTTAGATTTATTAACTAATATTATTGTAATCGATTCAAAATTATCTATTATTTAGTTGCTTAGAGAATACAGCATATAATTGGTTATAAATCCTGAGAGTATTCTATGACGGGTAGCTTGTAACTTGTAAGAGCCTAAAGTGGCCCAAAGGAAGGTAGAATAGTAGGAAAGCAAGTAGGTGTGGTGTTACTCCCTAAGGTCATGATGAACCGTGTACAGTTACCCTAGTGAATAGCCGGCCGAAGCTTGCTTGTTAGTATGCCACTTGTGAATACAGTGGCAGAATTCGATCATCAACGATCTTGCCCAACCAATCATAAAGTCTCCCATAAGATTACCTCATATAACTTTAGATATCTTTCTGCAATAAAATAATCTACATTTCAAAACACAAGATGGAATAAAATTTCTATTAGACTCTCATAATTCTTGTCAGCTTTCCTTTGTAATATATAAGATTATGATTTTCTTTAGCTTGCTTTCTCTTTTTAACATCGATTTTTTTTTTCTTTTACTTGTTTTTACTTCCTACTAAGTGGAAATGTTGCGTCATACTTTTGGAAATATTTGTGTCAAATTTTCGAAATTGAGTTTTCATCATGAACTACATGTTTCGAGGTCCCCTGAGTATGAAAAACATGTTTTTTGTGAATGTTATGTATGTGTGTGGGTGTGTGTGTATGCTCAAAATTGATGTTCTTTCAGGTATTACTACCACATATGCCACGAAGTTCACTTGCGAATTCCATCAACAGCAAGTACAGAAACATTTTATATAGAAATTTTTTTTTTTAGTTTTATATGGTTTTTTTGAAAATGAGTCCAACGATTTTCTTTAAACTTCGCGTTTGCATGCATACATACATAACTATCCCATTTATGTGATACATTTTCTCGGAATAAATCATTTTTGGGGGGATATTGGAGAAACAGTAAGTAGAGGTAAGTTTCTCTGTAAAGTACTATATCAATACAATGTATGGGTAGAGTTCTGCCATATATACCTTACCTTATGGCGCAACAGCCCATGAAGGGCCAAGGCTTGACAGACGGTGATTTGAATAGGGGTAGGCGTGTGGTAAGCATGCCGCAGTTCCCACGCCGTTTAGTTCCGGCCTTCGCTACCTAGGGCGCTACTAACTGTAACTCCCCACTTTTTATCACGATGCTGGGACAACACCGACTTTGCACTCACGGAAATCGGAACCCTGAATTTTGGCACGAAAGGCGAGTGCGCTAGTCACTAGACCAACGCGTGAGAACTCTGCCGTCTATGCAGTAATGAATATTGATATATGAATGATTAGCATTACAAATAAATTAATAAATTAGACTTTTCATTCGCTAATATCGGTTAACTGACGACTTGTGTGTATAATGGATGTGTTAGGTGGAGAGAATTTGTCTGATTGATGAATTAAGAAAACTGGGTTAACACGGGTTAACTATGTATAGTAATAATGAAACACAGTCTGCCTGGACTTTACAATAGGGAATGGTAAAGATAGAGTGGTATGAATGACACGAAGTCACTGGCGAGATGATAAACTATAGTGAACTATATTGAACTGTATCGAACTGAATGTTGAACTGTATTTCCTGTATACAGTTTCTTTCACTCCTGTCCGAGAGAGTAGGTGGGTTCGTTTCTTTTCTCTTTACTCTCTCTTTGGTTGCTGATCTCTCTTGGTTGCTGTTACGTGTGACATCAGATTATTAGGGAATACCCATTATACAACTGTATGTTATTTTTACAATGAAACTCCCTAATTTATGTGATTTATACAATATATTGCGATTATTATAACATAAAAGTTAAAAAAAAAAGAAAAGTTGTTTAACTTAAAAATTGAAAAATAATTAATCAAATGGTACGAGTCAAAACAAGATATTCACAAAACGACACGGCATTTTCTACTTGTTTTGCTACTTGCGTATTATGTACATTTATTTTTAAAAAAATTAATATTTTAGGTTTATATTTATGTATTTTTCCTTTCTTTTTTTTATTTGTATTATAACCTTTGTAAAGACCATAAAGAAGGCAATAAATTTGCCGAAACGTCGGTGTAAATTTGAAAAAAGAGTTGTTTTTCTTTGTGTGTGTGACATAACCTCAACATCCATTTTACAAGATTATGTACATCCTTCATTTTTACATCGTCTTGATTTATTGATTGGCACCGGAATTTCAAAATGGTCTCATATCAATGCATCATATCTGAAATCTTTGCCTAATCTATATTATTTTGAAGGGCGTCGTGTTTTTTTTCTTTCAAGCCGTTTCATAGTTTGTGAGGTTCAATTTGAACAAGTCCAAGGTTTTTAGATAGGGTGGCAAACTGGCTTCTAGAGAAAAATGGTTTTACAAAGGTGTCCCTCTTGAAGTAGTCAAAAAGTTTCTTCATCTAAATTTGCCCTCAACCGTATTCGGGCAGATTTTATTTGTCAAGATTTGGTTCCACTATCAGCGAAACCTAACGTGTTTAATGCGGTCAGCCGTTCTATACTCTGTTATGCTTGTCAGGTTTGGGGATATAGGAGGTACGAGCGAATTGAAAAAATCCAGCTTTTCTTTATAAGAAAATGATTTGCTTTACCAACTTATAGTCCGAATTATATAGCCAATTCAGCTAACCGGTTTTTATTCTACAAGTCCATGGATAGACGTTTTAAAGGTTTCTGTCTAGTGTCTAATAATTCTAGCCTACTAAAGTTGGCTATTTAAAATTAGGGGAGTTATTGTATTTTTCTTTTAATTTAAGGTGCATTAACATCTATGGTCATAGGCGCCCGCTCCGAAGAGAAGGCTCCCATCTCAGTGCACTGCCGGCCTCCGGACTGTGAGCTGTAGAAGCCCCTAGGAAGAAAAAATCTAAGGGTAGCACAGCTGGACTCGAAACCGGGTCTTCCGCGTGGGAGTCCAGTACGCTAACGGGAGAGTTATTGTATCTAAATTGTGTTCCTTGCATTGAGCTCTGTTCCTTGTGTAAACTCTCGTGCTAAGGAGGGCGTGGTTCATTTTATGGCAGAATGTTAAATCCTGTCAGAACTTCGCCTCCTATATTTTGAACAACGCACTCTAATAAAATTCAATCTTATTTCTTTTTTGAATAGCTCTGATATTCAAGTTATTAAATATGCACGTCATGTCTGGTTTTATCGCCAACAATTTACCCAAGAAGTCAACTTCCACTCCAGCAATTGACATTTCTGCACTTCTTGGTATATTTGTAATTTTGCTTCTGTAAAATTCATTAATTTTCAACATCTTTAATCATTTACTTATCAAGTCGCTACTAATTCTTTTTTCTTTTATATTTTCATTTCATTTCATTAAATAATATTTAATTTTATTTCTATTTTATTTTTTTTTTAACTAAATTATAATTTTCATTGTTTTCTTTATTACAATAATATTGATGATGCATTTTGTGTTTACCGACCTCCAGTAGACGGATTTATTTCATTGCTGTATAATACTTATAAATTTTTTTTTTTGTATTGTAAACCCAGGGAAGGGATTAGCTCAGTGGTAGCGCGCTGGACTAGCAACGCGGAGATCACGGGTTCGAATCCAGTCGTGCTGCCCTTAGATTTTCTCTTCCTAGGAGCCCCTACAGCCCACTGTCCGGTGATGGACAGTGTTGTCTGTAACGGGAGAACACTGTCCGGAGGGCGGCAGTGCACTGAAAAGGCTCCGGGCGCAAATGACCACAGATGTTGAGACGCGCCTTAAATAAATTAAAAAAAAAAAAGTATAGTAAACCTTCTTAAAATAAAGTATTATTATTGTAACAACAACCAAAGAGAGATCAGTAATCAAAGAGAGTAAGAGAAGAGAAACAAACCCAAGCAATCCCTCGGATTGGAATGGGAGAAACTGTATAAATATAGCGACGGACAGTCTATGGGAACCAGTTCGAATACAGTTGAGGGCAACTTCAAGACTGTTCAATACAGCCAGACACTACGGCCCATTTAACACTCGACCTTAACCAATCTCTATTGTAAAGTCCAGCCAATCTGTGTCTCTTTATTAATATATTAGTTAACCAGTGTTAACAAAGTCGATCTCATTTCAACAACCAGACAAATTCTCCCCACCTAACACATCCATTATATTATCTATCTATCTCTCTAGTTTGTGAAGTAAGTTACCACAATGATCCTTCGGAAATCTAATTTCGTACTGTAGGGGTAGTGAACCCCCACCACTCATCCACTCTAGCGGAGAGAAACAGCCCCTCTCGCAAAGAGAGGAGAGGCTCGGCCAGTATATATATATATATATGAGAGATAGGCAATGAGACATCATTCAGATAGAATTCTGTTGATTTACACATCAGTTTAACATCGCTCCGTTCATATCTTCTTAGCCACGTCAGTCTGTCAGTTCAGTTCAGTTCAGTTAGTGTAAAGTCCTTGGTAGTCAGTCATATACATATATATCAATTATATATCTTAAACCAAATCTTAAGGTGTTATTTATCACTCATCAAGCAACAACCTACATCTCCTCACAACACCTTTACAGTACGTTTCATGACGCAAATTCTATATAACATTCATGCATTATAAAGCGCGGATAAGTCTTCTCCCATCAAAATATTCATTTGTAAAGTCAGCCAACACTGGTGGAACAATAAATAAAACAGGTTTACAAGATAATTCATCAACGGATTCATCACCGGATGAAGGTTGTTGTAGTAATTGTAGGCATTCTCGAATAAATGCCTTTTTTTTACCTTTTATTTTTTTTTAAATTGCATAATATTAATTAATGGGAAAAAATTGATAAATTGAATCCTGATGTAATCAAATGGCAACATAGATTTTGAATATGATCTTATAATTATATTTTTAATGTTTCACCTTTGTTATTGATATAATATCATTCATAATAAATGTTGGTTATAGTTTTCCATACAAAACAAAATTGTGACGTATATAATAATTTAAAAATAATATTTAAAATATTATTCATTGATTAAACATGTTTATGCTGATTGAAACAAATGTTTTTTCAAAAAATGAAAGAAAAAATCAAAATTCATTATCCAAAATTCATAATATTCAATTAGAAATAGTAAAATTCAACTGCGACCATACGGGTCACATTAGTTCATGCTGGGTTACATCGTATACCAGGTACGCAATTTTATTTTAAACAATTGGTCAGGGAGATTTAGGTCAACTAAAGCGATGTTAGAATCAATACAAAAACAAAACAAAAACAAAATCTGGCTTGAAACACACACACAACTTTCTCTTATTCCAGTTTTCAAAATTGTGATTGACAAATTTTGTAGTTAGTATTATATCAAATTTAATAAAATTCGTCAGGATTTTTTTATGAAGAAAATCGCAAAAATTGAAAAATACTTCCTAGTAAAAACGCACTTGCGATTATCCGATTTTTTTTTTCACACTCGGTTTTAAGATTATATTTAATTCTAAACAATATTATTTAGATGATAGTATTGTTTAATAAACTGAAAATACATTTTAGAGGAAACCGTAATCACACCCCTCCCCCCAAAATTATCCTTAAATGAATTTTACCGGAAGAAATGTTTTAAATAAAAGTTGTAGCTCTTTGTATGTGTAGTTGATGTATTAAGTTTCAAGAAAATCTTTGGAATCATTTTTGAGAAAATCGTAAAAAAGTAAAAAAAAAACTAGTAAATTGGTACTTTCGGTTGAGGAATTTTGACAGATATCCTACTGTCGAATCTCATGATGATACCTAAACGGAATATCAAGTTTCAACTTTCTACGGTTTTTCATTTTTGAGCTGTGCTGTTTAAATAAATACATACACAGAGACAATTTGCTAAAAACCACTTTTTTTGACTCAGGGGTCCTCAGAACGGATATTTCCGGTGAAAACTCGATATTGAAAATTTGATGCGTTATAATATTTGTCTCTTACTAGGAGTATGACAAAGTAAACATATAGATAATAGTGTAGTGGGTTCAGATGTCTTGGTGAGGGTTATGATGCGATGAATAGTTGGGAGTTAGTTAGAGATTTTTAGAGAGTTGTTACTCGGAATATGAATTACTAATTTACGAAAATAGATATAGATGTATATTTTAACAATAATTTAAACGTTTGAAAAGATAAACTACAATTAATTTAAAATGATTTAAATTGTAACTAGAATGCACAACTATAATGATGAAAAATAAATATATGTTTAAATACTTAGATAGGGACGCGCTCGTGATGTATGAATTATGTCACTGGTAGAATCTTGATGTTACGCTGATAAAATACTGAAGAATAATCCTCCCAACTTCCTGTTGAGAGACGTTATATTGCCATCACTCACACATTGACAAGTCTGTAATTACGGGTCACACTAAAACATCTCTTGCCGTGTGTTGACCCTAGGTCTTGAATAGGTCTGGCAACAGGTGTTGGCGGTTATCAAAAGACTGTAGTCAGGTGGTCGGTCTTTTGAGTGTTTGTTTATTGCCGAGTGTTGACCCTAGGTCTTGAATAGGTCGGCGAACAGGTGTGGCAACAGGTGATGTTAGTTATCAAAGGACTGTAGCTAGGTGGTCGGACTTTTGAGTGATTTGTTGATTTTTATATATTGGCCAGGCGGCTTCTGTATACTGACCGTATAATAATGTGATAACAAGAAGGAGTGATAACAGAAGGAAAATATATAATTTTTAATTATAAAAATTATATATTTTCCTTCTGTTATCACTCCTTCTTGTTATCACATTACAATAGCCAGCTTGATAGTTGCCTTTATCTTCCGTCACTTTATTTTCATAAAAAGCCCATCTAACACCATCCTCGCTCACTATTTGAATTTTGTCTTCAGTTTTCAATCAAGTTCAAGATGTCGCAAATCGCTTTTATTGTTTAAAAGAAATGTTTTGTGAAAAACTTCATGTCACCATTAAACTTTCGAGTGAATTATTTATATTAAATTGTTACTTCGTTAATAATTGACTAGTTTTAAAATACTATTTACTTTCTTTAATTACTAAAACGTATTGGCGATTAAATTGTAAATTACTAGTTTGATTATATCTTCGTACTTTTCCGTAGGTATAATTATAATAGTGTTTATTAATTAATTAAAGGTTTCAGATTATTCGATAATAAATTTAAGGTAATAATTAACGTCGACAGTAAATTTTATATCATTACACAAACGATTTATAATAATATTGTGTAGATTATCATTAAAATGAATTTGTGTTTTAGTCAGTACAGCTTTTCATATTTAAACAGAACAAACTGCTGTCTACATATGAAGCCACAATTGCTGTCACAAATGAGTGGAGAACCACCACCATGCTTTGGGGATATTCTGCTAAAACATTTTGTAACGTTATTCAGTCACATTTGTCTATATAATATAATATAATAACTACAGGAATATATTCTAGGGGAATGGTTTATATAATCTAGGAAATTGTGTTCTGATATTTGTAGAAGTGATAATATATTTTCACATTTTACTTAGTAAGTAGAGTATATAAGTGAAGAGCAGTGTAGTGGAATCGTTTATTGGATGATCTGATCCCACCGTGATATTACAAGATGTAGTGGAATCGTTAATGTGATTCCTGAGGTAAGTAGTAGATGTCTTGAAGAGGGCGGAAGTTAGTTTAGAGATTTTTGGAAATTAGTGCTGGAATTATTAACACGGATTTTATAAAAATAGACTGTATTTGAACAATAATTTAAACGTAAAAATGGTTACTATTAACAAGAAATACTTAGAAATAAATAGAAGATAAATAACTAATAATTTAGAATGATTAAGATAAATGAACTTAGATGCACAACTAAAGGTAATAAGTATAAATAAAAACTGTATAGGGACGCGTAAACTGCTGCTCGTATATGAAGACGTACTAAAGAACAATCGTATAATCATCTCCTCTTCCAATGGGGCGAGTTTATATATTAGTGTTGGCCACACTCACACCAAGACATCTGTCCTAGTGTGCGACCTTGGTTAGTTTGGTGACCACCGATTTAGGTCAGTGGCCAGCCTTTGCGGTGCTTGCTTTGATGCAAGGGTTTGTTTGTTTGGCCGCGACCTTGTGTTGAAATCAGGCAGCTGGCTAGGCCACTAGTTGTAAATTATTCTTTCTTTGTTATCTGTTGTGAAGGTTTGGCATTGATATGACTTTGCCTTGTCATTACATCAAGGCAACAACAGTTCACTCAAGATTACTACTTGTCAAGATTTCTTGATGACTATAGACTTGTTGGTTCCTTAAAAAGTAGTTACAGACTTCTTTGTTCGTGTTTAATTGTTTTATATTAGTTCATGACTGTTGCATGTTCGCCTGTTGAAAACTGTTGGATGATTTATTTAGATAGCAAATTCGCCCCTTATTTACTTGTAAATCTGTAGAGGTATTGGACGGAATTTGTTAGTTGAACTGGTAACCAGTCGAGCGTTAGATTTGCATAGGATCAATTCATTAACCGAAAGTGCTATTATTTTTTTTTTAGTTTTTCGCGGTTTTCTCTAAAACGACTTCCAATTCTTTTATGCCCACAAACATAAATACCTAAAACAACTTTCAATCGATACATTTTTCCGGGCAATTGATTCTTGGGAATTCTGACGGAACAGTAGATGTATGCTTTCCTCTAAAATACCACTTCAATACACTAATTGTATAATATAAAAGGATTTATTGACCGTTGATGAATAATTATGTTATGAAGAAAATTTGGGTGAGGATCGATCAACAAAGAAACATTCAATTATGCTAACGTTTTGACAGAGTTTTCTGTCTTTATCCAAGGCTTCAATATATAATATAGATAGTCGTGAAGATTTAGAGAAAGAATTTTTAAACGTACACATTTGTTAGATAGCAGAAACATAAAATAAAAAAATTTGTTGTTCCTTGTCTTAAATCATCTACAGAAATGTTTATCTTTGTTTATGTCTGTGCGATGTGTAACAAATGTGTATGTTTAAAAATTCTTTCAACACATTTTCACGATCTATCTATATATTAATGCCCGCAAAGGGTATCTGTTGCATGCAGTTACATGGGGAATAGCGACCCCCACGGATTACCACAGCTCAGTACTCCACGCACTTCGTCAGTACAGTAGACAATACACTCTACACTTTACAGTCATTTACAAACACAGTACACAAACTAGGGTCTCCGTCCCTAGTTAATTGGCGTAAGCCAAGTGATTAGCTCAGTGGTAGCACGGTGGACTAGCAACGCGGAAATCCCAGGTTCGAATCCAGTATGCTGTCCTTAGATTATCTCTTCCTAGGAGCCTCTACAACTCACTGTACGGTGATGAGCAGTGTGGTCTTTAGCTAGAGAACACTGCTTGGAGGCCGGCAGTGTACTGAGAAGGCTCCATGGGGCTCAATAGATCTTTTCATGTTTCAGTGCAATAATCCCAGACAACAATCTACAATCTACGCAGAAATATCTATTGTTGAAATATGATATTGAAAATTAGATAGTAGGTATGAGGAAGAATTTGTTTGAGATTCCACAGTATACCCGGTTACCAAATTCGTCCAAAGTGCTCGAGCGATGTCGAACAATCCTAGAGAGACATTTAAGAAGTAGCATTTGTAGAATGTTTCCCATTAATGGTAAAAGGCTTATTGGAGTATCGAAGAAGGTGTAAGAGGATCCAAGATGATGAAGTTTGAGCATTCATTTTAATTACCAAGAATTTCCACTGAATGGGTAAGTAAGTTGTTCGTAAGACTAAGTTATAGAAGTCAGAAGTACAATAGTTTTTTGAGGGGAATGATGAGATAATATTTTTGACTTAATTAGATTCATACCAATCTATTTAAAAGCTTATCAGTTAAAATTGAAAGATCTTTTTGTCAGAAATAACAATCTACATCTTCTATATATTAAAGCCTTGACAAAGACAGGAAACTCTGTCGAAACGTTGGCATAATTGAATGTTTCTTTTTTTTGACCGATTCTAACCAAATTTCTTCATAACATAACTGTATAATATTAACACACATTAAAAACATTGATAGAATTCTATCTTTGAAGAAAAACAGTTATCGGATAGATTAATCGGATATGCGATTTCACGGAATAGATTGTTGTGTATTTTTTAGAATTTCCTCGAACACGACTAAAATAATTTTCTTTAAACATGGTCTCTCCTCAGTACTTTTGTTACTAATATTTTTTCCCCTAATATATTAATTGTAGATGATGTTCGGTGGGTCTTTCATTTGGTTTAAATTTAAACTTGTATCAGCCTTGTTGGTTTTGAAAAAGGGCAGTGCCTAAGTCCACACAGGTAAACATGTATATTAGCTACCGCCTTTTTTTTTTTAATAAAAAAACACGAGTGAATATACCTAGTTGTCAAATAATCCGTATAATGTTTTGAGAGGAAACTATAACTGTACAAAGTATACGAATAGAGATATTTACTTAGGATACATCCCTTTTAGTGAAAGATCTAGAACTCTGTTGCCTCCAGTATTAATCTGTTGATTTTACTGAAGTATTACTTACAAATGGTCAATCCTATTATCAATATAATTGATAAGAATAGCAGGTAAGATATATTTTTGGGAAATTTGGAATTTAAAAAAAATGATGCATGATCTATTTTATTAGTAAGAATTTATTTTTTGGAAACGTCTTAGAATTCCCAGTTTGTGTTGTTGTTAATCTTGACATCGGTCCATGTTGCTTTAGGGTTTGTTAAAAATCCAACCTTAACAATCATAACCGTATTAGATTACATAATATTAGAATAGATTATCATTCAGATAATTTTGGCTCATTTATATATTTCGAAGGCTTACAATACTAGAGCACGTAAGCTAAGTGTTTAATCTAGGTTAGTTGACGATACCATTGCCAACCACTTATCAAACTTGATAAAGTTTAAAATATTTTCAAATAATGGAGAAAATTCCAACATTACCAAAATAGAGGTGATCTTATTCACACGTAGAAGACACGGTTTTCAATTTTTTTTTTTTTTTTTAAATAAATGGCGCCTCACTACTACGGAAAAAAGAAGGTAAAACATTTAATAATTTTTTTTTTTTAAATTAAGACTCGTCAACATGTAATGTCATTGGCCCCCGGAGCGTTCTCAGTGCACTGACGGCCGAACAGTGTTCTTTCGTTACAAAGAACATTGTCCATCACCGGACTGTGAGCTGTAGAGGCTTCTAGGAAGGAAAAATCTAAGGGTAGCATAGCTGGAGAACCCGGGCCCTCCGCGTGGGAGTCCATTGCACTAACTTAAAATACCTAAAATATAATGATTTTATTTTTCTTTTCATAACCTCCGACTAGGGGAACCTAGCCACCATCTGGGAACTGATTTATACTTTCTCTTACTGCTGTAAGAGGCAGTATTGTGATCGTGTCAGTACTTATTTTCGATACCAAGTTTTTACCAGAAATATTCGTTTTGTGATAGATCCCCTGAGTCCGAAAAAAATTTGGTTTTTAGAAAATGGTGCATATATATGTGTTTGTGTGTGTGTGTGTGTTTGTGTGTGTGTGTGTGTTTGTGTGTGATGTATATGCACAGCATAGCGCAAAAACGGAAAAATCATATGATATTCCGGTTTGGTTATCACCCAATAAGAATCAACAGGAAGTTATCATATCGACTACACATATAAAGAGCTACAATCTTTTTTTTTTGAAATATTTTTCTGGGGAAATGCATTTAATAAGATCTTTCATGTTTTCCTGGCTGTTTTCATGAAAAACACTTGCTTTTTCTGGTGGATACCGCGTCAATGGTTTGCTAGAAACCGACGATTCGCACATATTACGATGAGCTTGTTCAAGGTTGTTATACCAACTTGAAAGCTAATGAAGCAATCCTCTATAAGCAATAAATGTCGGTTTCTAGAAAACCACTGACACGATCTCAAACCACTCTCACCGTATAGTGAGCTGTAGTTTTATTACACACGGTTACTGTAAGTTACACACGGTGTTCCACAAGGATCCATTCTTGCACCGCTCCTGTTCTTAATTTATTATAACGACATGGGTGATATCTTCTCAGGAAATATTATTTTATTTGCCGATGACACCACACTTATATCGAGAGGCAAGGACTTGAACGAAGTGGAGACAAAATGCACTATAGATCTGCGAAATTTGAAGGAATGGTTAAACGCAAATGAGCTCATTTTAAATGAAGAAAAAACTATAAAAAAAAGTATTTAGTTTAACCATGAAAGATGAGGACTTTCCAGTGAAGTTCCTGGGAATAACGCTGGATTCGGGTCTAACATGGAGGCATCACTTGCAGAATTTGTGCGGTAAATTAGCACAAATAGTATACATGCTCAGAAAGCTGAGAGATGAAGTATCAGTAGAGGTTTTGAAAACTGCCTATTACGGGTTGCTTTATTCTAAAATGAGCTATGGTATACTGCTATGGGGAGCAGCTTCTGATAGTAATCTAGTCTTTAAGCTACAAAAAAAAGGCAATAAGAACCATGTTTAGAAAAAATAATAGAGATAGCTGTAAAGCATTGTTTAAAGAGCATTCTCTTTTAACTTTGCCATGTGATGGATGCAAGAAACTTGGAATAATATTAAATTATAAGAAAAATCAGAAATGTGACATTCCCTTGCAAAAGGGCTAGCCAGGTATACAAGTCCAGTTACTGGTCCGGTTCAAGAACAATTATGGCATTGTACTACCCCTTCTCCTCACAGGGGAGGTATTGAAGAAACAAAGAGAAGAGATATTTTAAAGACAGACTTGTGCTACAAATCAAGGTGGAAACATCGAATCACTACTTCAGGAAATATCTGTGCCAGTTTCACAATAAATTAAATAAGTTTATAACACCAAATAACTTGTAGTTATTATTTGGAAGATTATATTTAATTGTTAACAGTGGTGACTTCTTAATTATTCTTAATACTTCTATCTCTTAATCGTACAATAGATACAAGCCCTTTTCGCTAAGACGCTCACGCCACAAGCTACCTATACACATCAAAGCATTACATTACAGCCATCTTTATTTATTATCACTAATTTATTGGCTATAAAAGATAATACTAATAATGTGTTCAGAAGTGATTTCCATCAACATGGCATAAGAAGCAAAAACAACTTACACATTCCAGCTAAAAGACTGAATGTTGTCTCCCCAACTATAATGTCTCGGAATATATATAACAACTTGCCGCATGAAATTCAAGAAATTGAAGAAAAACAGTTTAGAAAAGTAGTAAGAAGATTTCTGATAGAGAAAACTTTCTACAGTATTACTGAATATTTAGAACACAAGTGGAAGGTTATAGAATTTTGTATAGACTAAGTATCATCCCTGGTTAATAAGTACATTACATTAATTATAAAGAACAAAGTTTATTTAAAGTAAACTCAGTTTCTTTGTACATCACAGCTTGAATTTGTTGTGTGCTTATTGTATTTTTGTAATACGTTAAAGCTTAATAAATAAATAAATAAATAAATAATTTCATAATTAAATATTGATATAAATTCTGGGACCATAACCAAAAAAACTTTAGGTCTTTTGTTTTTTAGACACTTTTGTGAACTGCAAGTATTGTAGTTGTTCTAACCAACAACAAAGTAGTCAGACATTAAAAAAAGAGTATAGTAACTGAAATCAAGACCAGGTGGACATATGAAGCGAATATTTGGTATGATAGTAGCCATGGTAGAGGGAATTTAAAACGTGAAATGAGGTGGAAACTGGGGTGTGTTGTGTCTGTATTTGACAACGTTGTAGAATGAAGAGCGACTTTTATTTCCCCTCACTCGCAAACCTTCTTTCTCTCTTATTTCTTCGTCTATATAGTCTTTCTCTGAATCTTTCTGCTCTATATTTCCTCCTTCGTATTCTTTTTCTTCTATCCAACCACTTTATGTTCACAGTGTACATCAGAAGGGATGCCAGCAATGCAGAAAGTATCTAGTTGAAACACAGAGGCCCCTAATCACATGCTACTTCGCAATACTTTTTTAAGTTTTTTCTTTTTTTGCTAACCTTCCATTTTGCTATTTTCTTTCCAATTGCCAACTGATGCAAAAGAATAAGATGAAACAGTCATTTTTATTATTCCTTGCAAACTTTCCACATTTTTTGTTTTGTTTATAAACTTAATAATGTGGAAAAAATTCTTTTGTGACAATCTTCAAGAATCATACGCATATTTACTGCATGATAAATTCTTTTTTTATTCAAAATGTTCATACAAAATGTTTTACCCTTAGAAATCTGAAAATTCTGTTGAATTAACTAGGAAGTACTTCTTTTTTTTTTTTATTGTTTTTTCTAAATGCAACTGATATTATTCTAGTTAAAGTTTTCTTCATTTCATTGTTGCAGCCATCCACTGAAGAAGTCTAACATACCTATCGAGATGAAAAGATTGCAGTATTAATTTAGAATGCTAAACAGAATAGATGAGAAGTATCTGTTGGTTGGCTGATCGGCCGAAGGGTATCATAAGAAAACACCAAAATTTTTTTTTCCTCCTTTCAAGTGCTTTTTATTAGTAACCCGGATAATGAGTGTGTCAAGGAAAGGAAGTCTGTTATTATGTTCTTTTTCAATAGTGAATTGTAGTTTGTTGAACAACGTTTCGACAAACATTGTTTGTCTTCTTCAGGGGCTATCTACAAAGGAAACAAAATATACATAAAACACTAGCTATCATTAACAACAAACACAAAAATTATGGCAACAGAACAATACAAAAAATTTAATGGAAAACAAATAGTGTAATGAAAAACCTATTTATTGTATGAAAACCAAAACTAATATTGTAATGGAAAACAGATAGTGTAGAAAAAATTATAGAAATGTTACAGACAATAGATTGAAAAATTTGTATGTTCTATCATTACATGTTCAATTACTACTGTGGTATTTGTGTACTACCAGTGAAAGGTTGAGAAAGTACGCAGAGGAATGTAGTGTGTGGGGGGGGGAGTACCGTTAGGAATTTATGGAGTGAAGGGAAGAAGTAGGACAAATATAATAAAAATGTATATTTATATATATATATATACATATATGTGTGTAATTTTTACTTAAATTTTTAATCGATGAGGAATTTGAGCTAATTAGAATATGGATCGGAGTATGGGGATAAGTTTGATGAATAGATAGGAGGAACAAGGAATTAGCAGGGGAAATATGTAGGGTGATGGCACTAAGGGCTGGGTGGATGCAATTATGACTACTTAATGGAATGGAGGATGTTGTTGTAGAGTGATGAGATGACCTCTTTGTCTTTTTTGTGGTTTATGGGATTGGGTTGTAGGTGGATATGTATTGATTCTCCAAGGAGGCGTTTTGTGAGATTAGGTTGTGTTGTTAAAATGGATGGGTTTTGCAG
>JAAEAF010004463.1:0-71507 GCA_011037195.1 Triatoma infestans | reverse complement strand
TTCCAAATTGCTGCCAAATCCGCAGTATATACCGAGGCGATATTTGAAAGCCTGTACTTCTTGGAGCTGCCAGTCTGGGGGTCCCATATGGCACAACCCATTCCATGGATCGATCTGGATCCATCCGTAAACAGGAAATACGGATTGGCCAGGCTCTCCTTAAACACCGCGGTGATCCCCCAAATCATGCACTCACCCCCTTCGTTTTTAAGTTTGTCATATATGTTCAAATGAACATAATATGACTCTGAACAGACCACACTGTAGGTTAACCGTCGCCTCGGGATCCTATGCAAAGCAGTGAATCTGGAATACATGTCAGTAACAACTCCAACCATCCTGACACTTATCGGCTGTTTCCTTTTATACCAAAACCTGTGTGAAGAGTCCAAGTCTGCCAGCCTAGAAACTCCCGTTTGAGGCAGCTGATTGCATGATATCAGCCTTCTACACCAGAATCTACCCATTAGTAAATCTCTTCTTAGTGGTAGTGGAATCTCTTTAGCCTCCACCAATAGAATACTAGTGGGTGTGGATCTCATGGCGCACAAGCACATACGTACCGCTTTATACTGAATTTTATCTAGCTTGGCCAAAGCTGATTCACAAGCATCTCCGTAAATACCGCACGCATAATCTAACTTGGACAAAATTAAGTTCCGGTAAAGGAGGAGTGCTGTTTTCGGATCCGCCCCATAAGTCACATGCGCTATATACCGTAAAATATTTAACTTTTCTCGCAGCTTTTTGCGATTTCCTCAATTTATAGTCGATATAAAGTCCTAACACTTTACAGACCTTTAAATGAGAGATCTCAAAAGGGCCAAACTGAATAATTTCCGGCATGCTACTACGACGTTTCCTACTGAACATTGTAACAGCACTTTTATTTGCAGACACTCGAAAACCCCCGCTCTCCACACCATTCTTCGAGTCTCAGCACTGCCCGTTTCATGTTTATCACAGCCTTGTCTTCAGATCGCTCTCCCGTGTAGATCGTAATATCATCTGCAAACTGGAGAGTTCTAATTTCCGATCCAAGTTTATCTCCTAAGTCTGATGTATATATGTTAAACAGGAGAGGGCTTAGCACAGCTCCTTGAGGCAGGCCAAGTCCGGTGTTTCTAGGCCTCGTACACTTATCACCGCAACTAATCACTGAAAACCTCCTTTGCAACATTCTAATTACATTTATAATAACCCTGCCCGGAATCCAATTTGCACCATTTTATTTTTCAATATAGCGATATTTACGTTGTCATAAGCTTTATGTATATCCACATAGGCAGCCAATGTATGTTTGTTTTCCGTCAAGTTTATATACACTTCATTGACAAATGCTGACAGATAATCCAACGTGCTGCGTTGTTTCCTGAAACCCAGCTGATGTGAGGAAAGTTTTTGGTATTCTTCCAGCCACCAATTTAACCTTAGCTTTATCATTGTTTCATATGTTTTGCACACACATGAAGATAGAGCAACGAGTTGGGATCTTTCCCGATTTAAGGATCGGGATTATTACGAACGTTCTCCAACCCTCCATTATTGAACCACGGCCCCATATTTCATTAAAGATTTTTAATAAAACTTTTAGAGCTGAGTGCGGCAGATTTCGTAGCATTGGATAATGAATCTTATCCCACCCAGGTGATGTATTCGTTCCCTTCTTTATCGCATTCGTTACTTCCCATAACTGAACTGGTCGATTTACCAAATCGTCCTTAATGCGAATATCCGACAAATCAATAAATTCACTCGCATAGTCTGGAGTTAATGCTTTATGAAAGTGCTCTACCCAGACCGCAGTGCTAGACCTAACCTGTGGTGTGTAAGCTTTATTCAGAGTTCGTATGTTACTCCAAATTGTGTTTAAGGACGAGTTCCGATCCAGACTGTTACACATTTCGTACCACTTATTCCTTTTCTTTAGTCTATAGGTACGGTGGCATTCAGCTAATTTCCGCTTTTGGTCGACATACTTGTCCAAAGTTGGAGAGTTTTTATAATTTTTCCAAGCCATTTGCCGATTCTGTTTCACTCGATTACATTCTTCATCCACCAAGGTTTTGCACTACGATTAGGCTTTATGAAAAGCCATTATGGATAACTAGGTATAGACTTTTCTGCTGCATAATTTATTATTCTCATAAATTCGATATAAGAATACGGTGTGGAATCTCTAATTTCTGCTACAATCAGGGACCGACAATCTTCCCAATTAGCATTTTTGAGATTCCAACCTAATCCTAATCCGACTCCTTGTAGTTGCTCCCAACGCGAAGCTCGTCTCCATTATGATTCCCAAATGATCGGAACCCAGAGGTTCATCTATTATCGCCCAACTTAGTTCCGATATCAAGCGTGGTGAGCATAACGTTAAATTTACTGCTTGTGCCTGACAACCCGGTCTGGGAATCATGGTCGGGGATCCATCAATGAGCACACAAAAATTGGCCATATCCATGATCTCCAGCAAGGTCCGCCCATCCGCGCTTTCCCTTCTGCAACCCCATGCAGCATGATGTGCATTGAAGTCACCCCAAACAGAATGGATCCTGAAACCTGATCTAAAAGATGTATCCGTGGTTCCATGTCCTGGTCTACAGTATTCTCGGAGAAGAGTAGTCATGAATGAATTGATCAATATTTTTACTCCACATATCTGTATCCCTGCTTGGATTGGAAAGTCTTATCGGGACGAAAGGCAATGTCTTTTGTACGAGTATGGCGCATGCTCCATACCCGTCATCACGATCTGCTCTCACCATGTTATATCTTTGTAGTTTACATTCAATACCTGGTTTAAACCATGTCTCACATACAATGATCACATCATTCCTCTCTCACGCAACAACATTTCCAAACTGTCTCGATTACTTATGTACGACCTTATATTTATTTACAGAATTTTCATCATTTACGGGAATTTGACCGAGTTGATACCTTGCTAAAGCCTCCTGCATCTGAAAGGTGCTTAAGGTTGTCCTTTTGTTTATCAATTTTCAATCGGTTTATAACCCCTTCTTTGGTCTGTTCCTTTATAGGCTCTACAAGCCCCCTCCTCCGTAGCTCTTTGTGGGCCTTTCCACTCCGAATTACTCGCTCTGCTTTTGATGCAATTGACCCAGACTTAATTGAAATTTTTCCTTCCGAAAATTGAGATGTTAATGCTTCCAATGATTTAGTCATTCCATTCCAATCTACTCATTGAATCAATTACTTCAATGAACGCTTCCATGACTGGATGCTTCACAGAGCCAATGGTCTGCCGAATCTCTTTTACACTGATTAGACTTCCTTTTCTTTCCTCCTCTTTGCTGGTACCAGCCGATTTATCAGTAGGAATAGGCTTTAGATTAAATGATTTTTTCCCCCGTTTTGGGCGTCTAAATTTCGAGACCTGAACCTGTGAGGGACCTGGTAACTCAGGAAACTCTTCCTCAGTGAGCCTCTCAAACCTGTTACTTTTGGCGATTTCTAAAAATGAGTCTCCAACAAAAGTTGAGTCATAGATTGCTTTTTCCTTAGCTTTTTTATTTTCCTCTATGTATTTTGGGCATTTCGCATTCGTTGCAAGGTGATTCCCATGGCAGTTAATGCACTCTATTTTCTCCATATTACACTGATCGGCGTGGTGCAGCCCCGTGCATTTACTGCACCTTGTCTGCCCTCTACACTGGATACTTGAATGTCGATATCGGAAATAATTCACTCAGGGTCTCCTATGAGGTACATAAGGCTCCACTCTGAACCTCGCCCCTTACAAAGTGACATGCCTCGGAAGTTTCTGACTATCGAAAGTCAAGAAACAAGTTTCAAGAGGCCAATTTTCGGTTCTTTTATATACTCTTTCTACCTTTATCACCGAAATTTCACTTCGAAGGTGGTGCAGAATTTCCTCATCTGGAAAGGATACTTCCATCCCTCTAATGACGCCCTTCGAATAGATAAGATA
Organism: Triatoma infestans; assembly: GCA_011037195.1. Classification (NCBI taxonomy): domain Eukaryota; kingdom Metazoa; phylum Arthropoda; class Insecta; order Hemiptera; family Reduviidae; genus Triatoma; species Triatoma infestans. Next base: position 67,552 of record JAAEAF010004463.1, on the reverse strand, counting down.
TTCTTGGACATAAGCCCTTAAGTTTCGCTTTTCAAAACCCCTGTGGTTGATTAAATAGTTACCTGCTTCAGGTGTTTCTGTTATAATTTTCATTCGGTTTTTTCCCCAGCTCTGATATCCATTATATCATTTGAATAGCTGTTGTCTTCTTTATATATCCATTTACCGAATGTGACTCGATGGATATTGCCTACATTACCGTTCCGACCTTCTACGTGTAGAATGAAGGGACCTTTGTCCGTAGGCTTATTGAAACCAGTCGAGTTCACACCATCTGTTTCCATAGATACTTCATTGCTAATTTTATTATTATCACTGTTATTAATAGTACCCTGAATATTCGCTATCGTATCCTTGCTTTTCACCACTTTCGCCGCGCGCATATTCAGACCCGTATTCTACGAGTCAGCGATCGCTTGTGGCCTTTCCCGGATTTATCATCATTATTATTATTATTATTATTATTATTATTATTATTATTATTATTATTATTATTATTATTAATATTAACCTCATTACTAGTGTTATTATCCTTAATATTATCTTCCAAATACTTATCTTTTATGTCAGCCGGTGGTCCTCTATCATGAGGTAGGCCTGCCTCCATTGCGCTCTTCCATCACTACTTCTGATGTGATGTGTTGTGTTGTTCTGTTTTCTTTTTTCTTTTTTTTTTTTTTTTGTTTATTTTCCCCAATATCTAAAATTTTCTTCTCTATCCATTCTTTACCCCCCCTACCAGCACAACCTTACTAAAATTATTAATTATTACTTCTCTAACCCCCACAAAATTACAATTTTTTGGAGCCCTCTATTTTATACTATTTTAACTTGTTGCCCTAGAAACGCGAATCTGCCTCAAAACTATAAAAACAATAATTCATTACGAAAAAAAAGAATGATTTAAATAAAAAGCATGCCAAGTTACGAAAGAAAATCGTTGTAACCGTTTTAGAGAAAATATCAAAAAAAAAGTTGAAAAACCTTTTCAGTAAAATCGCACTTCCGGTTAACCAATATTCTAGCAATATATTTATTGTCCTCCATACTATAAGTGTGATAGAACCATACATTATACTATATTCATAATATTATGAATACAGTTTGCAAAGATTAAAGAAAAATCGTTAGGAGTAATAATTTAAGTAGTACTTCTGGTTGATTTTTACCATAATTACGTACGTGTCAGTTCGATGTAGATTCATATCTATTGAACTTCTTGTGAATTTTATCGATTGTAGATTTTTAATTATATCTTTTCACACACACAGAACTAACTTACTTAGAGATTTTTTGCTAAAAACATTTATTTTTTTTTGTATTTAGAGAATCTCAAAAGTCATATTTCCTGTAGAAAAACTCAATTTCGAAACTTTATTCTACCGCAAATATTCTTCATAGAATTTCACCATATTTTCAAAAAAATTTTGAAAGAAATACATAAGTTTATAAAATAAAATAATTAATATTATTGAAATTATTCAATGAAATAGCGTGATCATACAAAAATAACATTTGAATAAATTTAACATATCATTAAAATCCAATACGTTGCTAGGAGAAATATATTATTTATATAAAATGTGATTATACGTATGTATGTATTTATTAAAATTCATTAGATAAAACTAAATTCGGACATTTATGTATATTATGAACTAAATATTATTTATTTTTATAATCTTCATTTTTCTTAAACTGTACAAACTTTATTGATTTATATTATGAAATAGGACAGTACTGTGTTTTATTTAAACAGATGTTGCAGTTGTTGGCACACATTATAAAAAAATCTATTTGAACAATCTGGTGGTATGTTGTTTTATCTTTTTTATAATGAAATATCATTAGAAATTTTTTTTGGAGAGATTGTTTTCTCTTTAATTTTATTATGTGAAAAATCAGTATTGTGTTCTTCTGCACCTGGTAGGAGGGAGGCGATCATGAAAAAATTTTTGATATTGAATTTTTAACCAGAAATAAAAACGTTTGGAGGAAGTAGGTCTCTTAAGTACGAAAAAATCTGGTGTGCAATATATAATGGATGTGTTGGATGGAGAGAATTGGTTTTGTTTGATGAGTTAAGAAGAAGAGTGGTTAACACTGGTTAACTGATATATTAATAAATTAGACACAGACTGCCTGGATCTGGACTTTACAATAGATGAATGCTTAAGGTAGAGTGGTATGAGAATGACACGTAGCGATTGGATGTTCTGAACTGATTTCAACTGTTTAACTGTGTTTTATGGACTGTATCCGCCGCTATATTTATACAGCTTCTCCCACTCCAGTCCGAGAGAGTGGTTGTGAGATTCTCTTGCTCTCTTTGGTTACTGTTTGCTCTCTTGCTGTTATAAACACTACTTAAAGGATTTTCTCTTACAATTATAAAAATTGTCTGCAGAAAAAAATTCATTTTAAGGTGGCTGGTGTGATAGGCCTTCCATTTCTTTAATGGCATCTCATTACATTTTGTAAGGTTCTTCATCATCTGTACATTGTTAAATGCTCTCTAAAAGTTCCAAATTTGGACAAAAATCGATTAACCGGTAGTCTTATATTACTGAATTAGGTTTTTCAGTTTTTTTTATTCATTCAAGTTCGAGAGCGTTGTGACATTAGGCTACCTATAAAATACCATTTCAATGTAATGTATGGTTCTACCATCTGTTTTACTTTCTTCTATTTGAGGAAGTACTGCGATCTGTGTCAAATTTTTCGAAATTGTGTTTTCATGCATTTTTTGAGGTTTCCTTGACTACGTGAACATGTGTGTGGGAAAAATATGTCAAAAAACTTGGTATCCCGTTTAGACACTTCAAACAGCATCTGGGCACGAATGTGTCAAAGCAAATTCCACCAACTAGAAGTATGGATTTTACTGAATAATTTCTTCAGTTTTTTTTTTTGTGATTTTGTTGATAACAACTCCAACGGTTTTCTTTACTATCTACACACACATAAAAGGGAAAATTGATGATTTTTTTGGGGGGGTTCTGAAGGAATAGTAGTGCTTTTCTCTAAAGTACTACTTAAGTATAATGTATGGTTCTGCCACCTATATAATATTAATATTCAATAGAAGCATTACTAGAATTCCAAATTTGAAGAAAATCTATTACCTTGAGGGCAAATTTATAGAATATGATTTATAGAGTATGATTGTTTTTTAAACCTAGAATGCTTGATGCACACAGATAAAAACGTTCCAGATAAGGATGATCAGGTATAACAAGTAAAAACCCCTACCACCTTTTCTGGCCAGTCTAACTGAACATTGTGAACGCTGCAATTTTAATGACTATTTGTTAATTACATTACAGATATTTAACGTGATAGCCTGGCTTCTTTTTGTGCGATCATCGACCGGTTTCGGGCAAATTGCCCATCCACGGGATGCATTTGTCTCAAACAATGTGATAACATAAATTTGAACAGAGCAAATTTAGTTGATACACTGACTGCTCTTAAGTGTTTTTGTTAGGGCCTAACTAGGTTAGGAGGAGGAAGGGAATGGTACCTGAATAGGGAAAAAAACTGAGTGGGGAAAATCTATGTTATCACACTGTTTGACAAAAAAAACATCCTGATGATGAGCGAACGCCCGAAACCGGACGATGCCTACAAAAAGAAGCAGGCTATCACGGAAAATATCTCTGATGCTTTCCAGCTCTGCGGAACTAACCACAACAACTGTTAATTACATTATGTAATTAGATTCTGGAGTGTTTCACACCGGATTTTTTTTTTTTTTTAATGCCTAGATTTTCGAGCGTACTTTAAGTCCCCTACCCGCCTTCGTTCAGATATTGGACGGAGGCAGGTAGCGAACATACTTGACTATAATCACAATTAGAGACGCAGGATCTTAGCCTTTTTAGAAATAAGAAAAAGCAAATTTTGAACTTTTATGCCATTTGCATAAAAAGTTCATTATTTATGATTTATGATTTATGCTACCTGAGAGAAAAGGACGTATAATGCGTAAATAAATCAATTTCAGTCTCATATATTCAGTCTCATTCTTTGAGGAGCAACGGCCGCAATTTTATTTTTTATTAAATTTTCCTTTTAAGTTTGTAAAGTTCCTTGTGCAACTTAGATTGAGCTCCAAATTTATAATAAAAATAATAATTGGCCATATCAAATATGTCATAAACCCCAGTGAACTGTGTCCAGTTCAGCAGCAGCTGTGTTCAAGCTGCAGCAAGAAGATTTATATCATATTTTGTTTTCTTGTTCAAAGTATACTTTTTTTAGAAACCACTACCTGCAATTCATGCTAATTCATGCTAGCTCTATGTATTTTGATTATCCTCTAGCATTTCGAAATTCGTGTGCCTCAGAGATAAAGAACTTGTTCTGTTTTTTTACAGAAACATTGAAGCTCAGAGCATTTCTATTAAATAAGTAAAGTAAAGAAAAGATATTTATTTCTGTTTTTATTTTTTCTGTTTGAAATGTTTACTATTATTATAGTATTAGTACTTACAGTGCAATGATATTTATGTTTTATATTCATTTCGAACTTGTAAAATTTAAAGTATTTGTAATTCGAACCCTTTGTATAGGGCTTCTGCCCTTCTAACAAAAGTTATTATTATTATTATTATTAATTACAGATAGATAATTAAAATCTAAGACCAAGACCGGTAATCGAACCCAGTACCATGATACACCTCAACTTTACGGGCCGCGTTTCTAACACTTAGCTATAGTAGGGGGCCGCAATCCATTTATATGCAAAGAGAACTGTAAACATTTAGAATAAGTTTTGTTTGTGCCTGATCTAAGTAGTTATATATATTAGTATATAATATCTATCATATATATATATATATAAGTAACCTTAGTTATGAATAGATTTAATCATTCTAAAACGGGATAAGCTAAAAAAAAAAAGATGTGTAGATGGACTGATTCTTCACTTTAACTTTTTATTTGAATTTTTTTTCCAAAAAAAAAATTCCATAATTAATTAAGCAAGAGAAATTCTGGTGATGGTTTCACACGAAAAATTTGGAAATTTGTAAAAATTAGTTTAGCACTAGTTTTCAATAAGTTTTACCATAAATGGTCCTCCATTCATCTATTTTACTAAACAGATTTTATATTCTTATAAAAGCCTAATTTTTGCCTTTTATTTAAAAACAAAAAAAATATGTTATATGTCTTTATGCTATAGTTATTTTTCTTTAACTTTATATATAATACTCGTATATAGCAGTCTTCATTCGATAATTTTTGACAGATCAGGCAACTATTGAAACAAGAATTTAAAACAAAACAAGTTTAACAAAATGAACTGATAATTGAAAATGACGAGGGGCTCACACCTTAAGTGGGATGAGCGTACCCCGGCGGGATGAGTATGTAGAAATAGAGATGCTAGGAGGTTCTAGAAAAGAAGAAGAAGAAGATGAAACGGAAGATGTTGAATATGCAGCAAATAGTCAGAAAAATAGAAATAAGCAAACAATTTTTGGTGGATTTTGGAATAAAATATCAATATGGAAATGTGCTAAAAGTACTAAATATGGACGACGTAAAAGTGCTGTACAAGATAATATTGGCCTTAAACGTAGAAGAAGAAGACGCCGTACAGATAAAATGGAAAAGAGTGGTAAGTGAGATGATTTATTATATTTATTTATGTTTTACTTTCTCGTACTAGTATTTTCTCTTACTACTAGTAAGAGAAAGTAATTTCCAAATTAACTGATCTCTGGAAATATATGTATGGGGGAGTCCCTGAATACAAATGTTTTTAGCGAAGTGTGTGCGTGTGTTTTAAAAGAACATTTCAAAAACCAAAAGTCGCAGGGTGCTTAAACTTCGTATACCGTTTATTACTATTACCGCATCAAACAAGAAAATGTTTGGCAAAATCTACCAACCGAAATGCGACTTTACTAAAATGGTTTTGCAGTTTTTCTTGATTTTTCTCGAAAACGGCTTAAACGACTTTCTTTAAAACTTCATATACTAACTTCACACATAAATACCTATCACTTTTATTTGAAAGATTTTCCCAGCAAAATTAATCTTTCGGGGGGTGGTGGAACAGTAGCGTTATGCTACCGTTTAAAGTACCACTTCATGTACTTTATGATACTCGAATGATTTTACCATCTACATAATAAACATTACAAGCATTGATGGAATTACGAATTTGAAGCAAATCGGTTGACTGGAAATGCAATTTTACAGTGTTATTGGGGTCTGTCAGTTACTTCAAATTTATATTTGCACAAACTTAATTTTTATGTCATACAGCGCACTACGTAAGGCCGCTCGGGTATACAAGTAAAATCCCCACCATCAATTTTATGGCCAGCCTAACTAAACCTTGTAACTTTGCAATTTTAAAAGAAAATTTCTTGATTAAATTCTATTAATTAGAGTCAGAAAAGTCATGTGAGAAGTTTCACACTAGATATTTTTTTTACTTCCTCTTACTCCTCCTAATAAGAAGTGGCATTCCGATCGTATGAAACTTTCAAAATTGAGTTTTCACCGGAAATACATATTTTGAGGTCCTCTAAATACCAAAAAAATTAATGGTCTGGCATTGTGTGTATATGTGTTCCGTCTGTCTGGGAACAAAATCCCCTCACAAATGAAAAATCGCAGTATAAGCTTAAACTTGATATTCATTCCGTTTAGGTACTATCATCGTATCTGACACGAAGTTTTCGGACAAAATCCATCAACCGAAATTGCGACTTTACTCATTTTCTTTCTTCTTTTTTTTTCAGTTTTTCACGATTTTTTTCGATAACGGCTTATAATGGGGTTTGTTGAAGTAGAAAAATGGTCTGGTTAGAATGAATTAACAGAATATGGTTAACACTGTATAATATGATAAGTGACACTAGACTGCCTGGGCTTTACACTTGAAATGATAGAGTATGGTAGAGTGGTTGAAGGGTAATGATACGTAGTGATTGGCTGTATGAATATGAACTCAGTAGTATGAACTGTTCCCCTATCTGTCTCCCGTCGCTACATTTATGTGGTTTCTCCCACTCCAGTCCGAGAGAGTGGGCCTGTCATTCTCTCTCTCTCTCTCTCTCTCTCTCTCTCTCTCTCTGCTATTACACGGCTTCAGAGATTATCTTTAAGCTTCGTAAACTATCTCATACTTAAAAATCCTATCAGTTTTATGTAAATCATTTTCTAGGGGACATGTATTTTTATGAGGTTCTGTGGAGGGGGAGGAGGGTCATTAGCGTTTAGTTCTCTTCTTAAGTACCACTTCAGTACAATGTATGGATCTTCCATCTGTGTAATGTTAAGATACATTAGAAGAATTACTAGAATCGTTGGAAGTATTAGAAATCGTTGGAACATTTATACCGTAGGTTAACCGAGGGTGCGACTTTATAGCATAGAGTAGGTTTTTGAGTTTTTTGCAATGTTCTTGAAAACGATTATAACGATTTTCTTTGAATATGGAATACACAAATTATCAGCTAATACTTATAGTTGCTATTCTTATCGTGTTGCTACGACGACACAAATTTATGACATTTATGACAAATTTGAATTAGATCAAGTCTGAAAGTTAGAATTAATAATTAACTAGGAAGTAAATAAGTAAAGCAGAATAAATAGTAAATAAAAGGATGGTGCTACCTAGTTATAATTGGTAGTTTTGTAATTATAACTTCATACTCACAATAAATATCTCAACTGTTACTTGCAGTTACGAGTTCTAACTAGAAATACTTCAGTTGAAAATAATAATGTAACTACTCCAATTACACTTAAAGTTGTTCATTTAACCACAGCACAACTAATATAATTCTTGGTTAATTAATTTGTAGTTATAACTATATTTTACCCAATTACGTATAGATAGTATACGAAAGAACTTAAAGAAAATCGTTAGAGCCATTTTCCAGAAATTCGTCGAAAGCTGAAAAAACTGTCCAGTAAAATCGTACTTCCGGTTTACTAATTTTCTTGAAACTCCGAATTTTGGCCATCTATTTATTTCTAATTAATTTTGTTCGGATGATAGAATTGTATAATCAACTATGATAGCACTTTAGAGAAAAACATATCCCCACCCCTCCTCCAAAAGTGCCCTTAAATGAATTTTCCCAGAGAAATGTTTTAAATAAAAGTTGTAGATCTTTGTATGTTTAGTTTATATAAGAAGTTTTAAGAAAATCGTCGGAGTCATTTTTGAGAATATCGCGAAAAAGTGAAAAAATCATTTGGTAAAGTGGTAATGTAAAAGCACTTCCGGTTTTCGATTTTTTGGAAATAGGAATTTCAACAACATATTCAATTCTAATTAACAATATTCATATGATAGAATTGTTTAATAAACTGAAATAGCACTTTAGATGAAGTTCGAAATAGAATTTTTTCGGCGGAAGTTGATTATACAAAGTGTGAAGGAAATCGTTGGAGCCATTTTCGAGAAAAATCACAAAAAAAACTTCTGTTCAGTAAAGTGGTATTTCCGGTTGAAGAATTTTGACCTGATAACTTCCTATCGAATCGGATCCTATGGTGATACCCAAATAGAATATCGAGTTCAACAAATTAGGTTATTTTTAGGTTTAAACTCTTTTAACTAGCTTATATAACTCATAAGTGCTATCTTAGTTGATTATACAATTCTCCCATTTAAACAAAATTAATTAAAAATAAATAGATTGTCAAAATTCCGAATTTCAAGAAAATTAGTGAAACCGGAATTGAGTTTTTAGTGAAAAGTTTTTTCAGTTTTCGCGTTTTTTTTCCATGAAACCACTGACGAATTTTATTAAATTTGGTATATTAACTATAAAGTTTGTCAATTACAACTTCGTTAAACTGCAGTAAGAGAGAGTTGTGTGAGAGATGCACACTAGATATTTTTATTTATAACTGACCTGGATAGTTTTCCTTAGTTTAACCAAATCACCTAAATAATCCAATTAACAATGAAATGAATTAATGTTTATTATTATCTTAATTAAATAGCCTATGGATTATATCTTGGCTTTTATTGAAATGTGAAAGTGGAAAAAATATTCTTGAGAATGGTAAGGCTAAATCGATTGCCAGGGTAATATATATAATGCAACATATCTGCCTGGCAATGAACAATCCCAAACAACGCCCTTATAAGGTGCCCTTGTTTATATTCAGTTAATAACTTGATTCCATTCCACTAATTGATATATATTCATACATGAAATAATTTTTCTTTTAAATGCCTTAAAAAAAATCTTTATCATCTAAGTAAAATGTGCGATAGACCAAGATGATGTTTTCAAAAATTAGGAAATTTACGTAGAATCGTTGCTTCCTTTCCCCTGTTCCCCTAATTCCTTGTGAGGTATTACTTTTCACAGAGATTCAGCTGGCGACTCCATACTTACTGGATTTGATCTTCATGTTTAATATTATTATATTCTTTTACTGTTAGAAGCGGAAGTATCGTATCATAAATTTGAAATTAAGTTTTCACCGGAAATACAAGTTTTGAGGTTCCCTGAGTACGAAAAAAAAGGTTTTTAGCGAATGGTCTCTGTGTGTGTGTGTGCGAACAAAATATTTCAAAAACGAAAACTCGCCGGAAGTTTAAACTTGGTATTTCGTTTAGGTAAAACCATTGTATGTGACATGAAAGTTTCGGACAAAATCCATCAACCCAAAGTTTGACTTTACTGATTTCTTTTTTTTTTTTCAGTTTTTTTGCGAATTTCTCGAAAAAGACTCTTAACGATTTTCTTTAAACTTCGCATACATACATACATAAAAACCTATATACCTATAACTATTATGAGAAACTTTTTCCCGTGAAAATCGATTTTTACTTTCTCTTACTCCTAGTAAAGAGGAAGTATTGTAATCGTGACAAATTTTCGATATCGAGTTTTCACAGGAAAAATCCTTTTTGGGATCCTCTGAGTTCAAAAAAGTGGGTTTTACCAAATGGTCTGTGTGTGTGTGTGTGTGTGTGTGTATATGTGTATGTACGTATGTGAACAGCGTAGCTCAAATACGAAAAATCGCACTTGATATTCCATTTAGGTATCACCATGGGATCTGACAGTAAGTCAGCGGTCAAAATTCCTCAACCGGAAGTACCACTTTACTAATTAGTTTTTTCACCAAAATGGCTCCAACGATTTTCTTTAAACATGCTATATCAACTACACTTACAAAGATCTCCAATTTTTATTTGAAACATTTTTCCGAGAAAATGCATTTAAGGGCACTTTTAGGGGTGGGAGGTTGGTTGCGTTGTTTTCTAAAGTGCTATTTCAGTTTATTACACAATTCATTCAGCTAAATAATATTGATTAGAATTAAATATGTTGTTGAAATTCCGAGTTAAAAAAAAAAATCGGATGCCCGCCCGGAAGTGCATTTTTACTGAAATGTATTTTTTCAGTTTTCTGGTATTTTTTAAGAAAACCGGCTCAAACGACTTTCTTTAAACTACGAATGTGAACTACACATATAAAGAGCTACAACTTTTATTTGAAACATTTCTCTTGGTGAAGTCATTTAAAGGGGCCTTTGGGGCAGGAGTGGGGTTATGTTTTTTTTCTAATGTGCTATCATAGTTTTTATACAATTATACCGTCCAAACAAAATTAGTTAGAAATAAATAGATGGCCAAAATTCCGAGTTTCAAGAAAATTAGTAAACCGGAAGTGCGCTTTTACTAGAACATTTTATTCAGTTTTCGACGAACTCCAAGGAATTTCATCAAATTTGGTACACAAAAACCATAAAATTTGTCAATTAGTTATAATTTTGAAAACTGGAGTAAGAGAAAGTTGTGTGAGTGTTTCATACCAGATTTTTGTGTGTGTGTATGTGAGGGAATAGTAACGTTTATGCTTTCCCCTAAAGTGCCATTACAGTTCAATGTATGATTTTTCCAGCTATATATTTTTTTGCATTAGTGAAACCTCCACACTTTTTCGCTAGCCCTTCTAAACGTGTGTGTAAACAAAGCAATTTTAAGGACTGTTTTGTAAAATGAAATTGTATTCATTTGGTCTAATAGAAAGTCCTGTGAGTGATTCTCCAGATTTATAGACAATATTCATCAACAGGTCAATCATTTTTTTTTTTGTTGATGATTTTCTAAAAAAGTGACTCCAAGGAAAATTGCTTTTTGGAAAGTTCTCAAGCAGCTGAAGCGTTAAGCTTCGCTCTGAACTACCACTTCAGTAAAATGAACAATTCTATCACGTATATATAAAATATTAATATGTCGATTCCCCCGTCACCCAGATCTGCTGCCTAATGAAGGTCCGTCACCCTATAATTGAGGCTGACTTTTCTTCAGCCAGTTATATAGGATTTTACAAGTAAATATACAATAACATCTGGCATTTTATCCATCGTAGCATGCATATTCATTTTGTTCCTAGCCGATTTCGGATTTTCATCCATCTCAATCGAATTACTTTATATTCTTACCTTTCTGGCGTTCCATACTTTGTCTCTTCTTCTGATAACAAAGAATGCACAGCCTTTCTTATTTTTTGGCATCCTCAGAAATTACCCACCAAATTCTTGTTGGGCATCAATCGTGTGCATTGCAAAGCATGGCTAGAATTCCAAATTTGAAGAAAAACCTGTTAACAGAAAGTGCAACTTTACTGAATTGGTTGCTGGGGGGGGGGACACGCAGGGGTGCCTCCAAGCTAAAAGATTTATAAAAGGAATTAAGCAGGGAGTTTTGGAGTATCTCCTGTCCCTCACTAGGTCAGGTCTGAGGGCCTTGTGGGGGTAGTAACTGGACACACTTGGGTGTCTAGTCACTTGTTTAACATAGGAAGGACGTCTAGTCCCGTTTGTCAGAATTGTGACGACGGAGTCAGGGAAACGGTGTATCACTATCTATATCAGTGTCCCCGTTTCACTGGTACTAGGTTTCGCGTATTTGGGAGGGCAGCACTCTCGCAGGATTGCCTGGGCGAGTTGGAGTTCAAGGATATCTTGGGATATTGTAGATTGACCGATAAGCTACCGGGGGAGATATGGGGGCATCGGGGGGATAAAAACCATATAGGCTTAGGTCCCACGCCATCAGGCACCCGGTATAATAATAAATACTGAATTGGTTTCCAGTTTATTTTTCTAGATTTTCTCGTAAAAGTGATAGGCCTACACAAGTGTATTATTACACTATGTTTAAAAAAACCCATTGGTTTTTTTTGTTATACAAAAGTTTTAGTAAAATCACATTTTCAGGCAACCAAATTTCTTCAAAATCACAACTTTGGTGAGATAATACCTGGTCCCTTATTACCAAGAGCTTGGATGTTGACTCACAAAGTCAGCAGAGTCCGGGATATATAGTTCAGCCAAGAGTTCCAACTGTCACAATTCAAGATCATAGGCAAACCTACCATAAAGTGGCTTGGTACTTACTGTCCGCTTCTCCAATAACTCGGAAACTTTAGATTCATTTCACCAATGTGAATAAAAAAAAAATTCTCTTCAAGAGTTTACTTAATGTTGTGTTGATTGTCTTTGCTGACCAAGCTTCAGCTTCGCCCAAGCTTTGTGTAAGAGTAAATCGTTCAGTGTAAGTGCATCCGATACGTGCACATTTCGGTTCTTACCTTTTTTATCCAGTTCCTCCAAAACTGTTTCCGACCAGAAAATAGTACCGAATGAAAATGTGTTAGGACACTTATTACATAACTATTGATCGCCCTGGTGATATTCACAAAGTTCTGTTGAGTCTTCCTTCAGTAATGCCTATACAGCGCCCGCTCTAGGGGCGGGCAACCCGGACATTTTTTGTCCGTGGCGCCATTTTGGCTGTATGTGTGAGAAAAATATTGATGTGTTAAATAACTCAATTAATAGAAAATTTCGCTAAAAGTTTACGGTGCCTTGCGTGTTTATATTGTTTATGTTAAAAGCTAAAAATGTGTTCACTATTATTGAAAAAATTAACGCAGAATTTGTAAAGGACGATGCTTGAACTTGTTTGAACAGGCTTATACTTCTCTGAACAGAATAGCATTAGCATGCGAGCAGAGCGCTGCTTCAGCTTGTGTTTGAACATGCATAGACTCTTAAATATATATATATATATATATTTTTAAGGGGCGGCAATTTGTCTTTTTGTCCGGGGCGAAGTAAACGCTAGAGCGGGCGCTGTGCCTGAAGGCAACTTTTCATTTCTTTTGTCAGTTCTTTCTTAATAGTGGAGTGTTCCACTTGTTTGTATTGCAGTTTATTATTATCGTAGCTACTATTATAAAGCTGAAGGATAATATAGAATAAAAGGGTTGAGCAAAACGGGGAAACAATTATCTTCAAAAACGAATCCACCCACCTTAAGCAATTAAGTCCCAATCACTTGACATTGTTGATACCAACTGCTCCCCTTTTTCTGAGGTTGTGAAAAGTTAACGGAAATAATTCTTATTAAAAAAAAAAAAATAATTAGTGTTGTTTTTCAAATTCATAGAGAAGGGAGATATATACTTGAAAATTAGTTATAGTAATTTTGTTGTGTGGTGCTTTGAAAGGTGTGAGGGCTTAGTTATTTTAAATGATTACACATGCGCAATGGATTAAAATGTACACCTTGCGAGAACGGAGCAGTGGGGGCGGGGGGAAACGGGTAAGTTCGGCCGGCTGGCCCCTAGGCGGCCTTGTCCTACTTAACTAACTGACTGTCGTGGTCAGAACGATATCGCTATATTTCCAGCGCACCAATCATGAGATTTAAAGCGCTCAACCCTTACTTTCATGTAATCATTTATGAATAATAATATTACTCTCTGTAAGAAACCTTCAGATTAAAAATTTTCATATCCGCTATTTAAATTATGTTCTCCGTTAATTTGCTGATAATAAATATCTAATTTACATAAAAGTAGCCTTTGTCGGCAATTTTATTTGTTTATTTTATGTAGAAAATTTACACTCCTACATTTAATAAGTTGTAGTAAAATACTATATATAATGAATTCCTCAGACTATTAATTGAGGGTCTATTATCTTAGCAAATAGACAGAGAGAGATTGCATTCTATCTGGTTAATTTTTAACTCTAAAATTAATAAATCTCCAAATTTTCTATACTATTTTTTCTTGTTGTCTTTAGCGAAAGTCGTCAAAATTTCGAAGTAGAAGAAAATCAGTTAACGGAAAGTGCAATTTAATTCATAAAATTTTTCAAAATTTGGTTCAAAAACTGCTCCATAGTCTTTCTTTAAACTTGGAATGCTAATTGCTACTTAGTGGCATATATAAATAAATAACTTTTATTATATATATTTTTTTACGGTGAAATGATTTTAAGAAGTTTTTTTGGGGGGGATCACTCCCAAGGCGTCGTGAGGATTTCCTCTAAATTGATTGTTTAGCTTTGTTGAGTTAGAGATTATCAACTATTTATAATTACCCACATAGATCACATTCAATGTTACTTACGTTGCTAATTACCTTCTCATAGAAATATATCCTGTTTTTATTGATCTACGTCATATTACATTCTCCGTATTATATTCAGAGATTTATTTCTATTTAGACTATTTTTTTATCTCAATGACTTGAATAACCATAATTGCAGTTTTAAAGTTATTATAACTGCCCTTGCAGTTCGACTTAAGGATATTTGATACTCTATATAACTAACCTAAATGACAGCCACTCAAAATGACAGGCTTTTGTTTATCCAATTATCTTGCAAGATATTTAATAAAAACATTCTATTTTAAACTATTAATTTTCCAATAAAAACCTAATTAATTTATTATTGATTAAATTATTTTTTATTTATCATGTTTTTAAAATGAATGGGTTAAATATAACCATAAAAATGTGGTGTAAATCAATCAGACGATTTTCTCTTATTGCTGCTTACACAACTAACATTAATTATGCTAACAAATTTTCTTCGAACTTATAATTTATTAAATATAAAAGGTATATGTTGACCGTTGATGAATTATGTTATGAAGAAATTTGATAGTATTTTTGCCTACTCCTAACAAATTACAATCAGCCCCTCGTTTACCAGATAGACTGTACACAATGTCCAGCTGTTTATGCTGGTCAAACCACACAGTATTTAAAAAAACAGAATGTACCAACATGAATACGACTGCAGAAATAAAAATAACAAAGACAACATTACTGCACTGACGAAACATTTTAGGGGAAAAAATGATAAATTTGATTTTTCTAAAACAAAAATACTAGCAAAAGAAACTAACAGGAAAAAAAGAAAGAAATATATTAGAAATTATATATATCAAAAGAAATAAATTTTCTGTTAATTTTCTTAATGACACTAATAATATGTCCGTATTGTATAACGGTTTTTTTTTCAAAACAAGACCTTCTGGAATTCCTTTCACCTACCCAGTCCCTAAAAATTTCCTCAAAATCCCTTTCAGTTGTCTATTCAATCCACTTTCATTTCTGTAGATTATTTCAGTCAAGTAACTAGTAACTTTTAATTTTCTTTTTTATGTTTCTGCGATGTAAGAAATGTGTATGTTTTAAAAATTCTTTCTCCACATCTTCACGACTATCTATATGTAAGTTCAATATTATTGTTTTAACATTTTTTATTTTTTTGTTTTTGTTATTATTATTCTGCATTTTACAATATTATTAATGCATTGTGGTTCCTCATTGTATTGCTTTTTTTAAAAAAACCTGTTTAATAAAAACGTATCTCCGGTTTACTCATTTTCATAAAACAAAATATTGGCAACATATTTATTCAATTATATTTACATGACAGAATCATATAATAAATTGAAAAGCAATATAGATGAATACATAATCCCCCTCCCAAAAGCTCCCTTAAATGATTTTATCCAGAGAAATGTTTCAAGTAAAGTTGTAGCTCTTTTGTATGTGTTGTTCACAAGTGCAGTTTAAAGAAAATCGTTGGACCCTTTTTAGAGAAAATGGTAGAAAACTGAAAAATACTTTTCCGTAAAAAAAGTCACTTCCATTCATCCGATTTTCTTCAAGCTGGGGATTTCGACATTATATTTAATTCTAAATAATATTATTTAGATCATAAAAATATACTATAAACTGAAATAGCACTTTAGAGGAAAACTTAACCCCACCCCTCCCCCAAAAGTGCCCTTAAACGAATTTTCCCGGAGAAATGTCTCAAATAAAAGTTGTACCTCTTTGTATATGTAGTTGATATTCTATGTTTGAAGCAAATCGTTGGAGCTGTTTTCGAGAGAATCACAAAAAACTACTATTCAGTAAAGTGGTATTTCCAGTTGAGTAATTTTGTTTAGATAACTTACTATCGGATCGGATCCTATGGTGATAAGCAAATGGAATACCCACTTCGAACTTCCTGCAATTCTTTTATTTTGGAGCTATACTGTTTCACATACATACACGTACAAACCATTTTCTAAAAAAAAACATTTAGCTCAAAGGACCTTAAAATATGAAATTCCGGTGAAAAATGTGATGTTGAAAATTTGATATGATCGTAATATTTTCTCTAACAGTGGTAAGAGAAAATAAAAATTTATTTTTAATATGGTTCTGGGGAAATTTTTTTGAAGTTGGGTTTAATCTTTTCCCTGCGGTTAGTTCGCTGGTTCTACGACAGGAGCGCTACCATTCAAGTATATACATTTCTAAATAATTCTTTTAAGAATTAGAATTATTCTTTTAACTTTTAGAATTATCATATTATGTGCAAAAGTTATGTGAGCGTTTCACATCAAATGTTTTATATCCTCATTTTTACTATTATTTTAACGAGTACAAATTTTATTGAAATTTTATTATTCGAATACACACTACAATAAACATCTACTACACTTTACCTAAAGAATATCCTGTATATAGGGACATACTTTAAACTACTTATTTACTTATATTTTGTTCTGTGAATATTTTCAATAAAAGTATTCTTTTATAAATAAGAGGAGCTGTTTAATTTAAATTATAAACCTTTCAAGTGTGACGGAGTTTATCTTTACTCCATGCACAACATATAAGAGAATGTGTTCTAAATCCTTGGCACTTGTATGGTACTTAATATGTTTTGGTGTTCTCGTATTGTCAGAGGATGAAATGTTATATTATTTGATTGATGGTAATTAGAGCAAATTGATAAAATTCTTAAAGGAAACCGTTCCTTTCTTCAATAGTATTTCATTTATTAAACTATGTTTGATTATCTATTTTTTTTTTTTTATTGATATATTTTGTTTTATTTTCACAAAATGGCAAAGTTATTTCTTCTTATTTCTTTTGACTATATTATTCTATTGTATTAATATTTGAGCACGCTGTTATCTATCTATGTAAACATAGTGTCTTGTTTAAAATAACAAATATTTCTTACAGAGACTGAAAGAAGAATTAAGGCCAATGACCGCCAATTTAATGCACAGTTTAAGTATGCCGTAAGTATTTTTTTTTCTTTAATGGAAACAGATTTATTTTATTATTGTTTAAATTAATTAAAATAAAATTATTTATTTATTTACTTTTTTCCTGTTTGTTTTAAACAGAATAATTACATTAAGACATCAAAATATTCTTTGGTAACATTCCTGCCACTGAATCTTTTCGAACAGTTCCAGCGTTTAGCAAATTTTTATTTCCTATGTTTGATGGTATTACAAATGATAAATGTGATCTCATCTTTAACGCCGATCACTACTGCCGTCCCGCTGATTGGTGTACTATGTTTAACTGCCATTAAGGATGCCTATGATGATTATGTAAGATTTTTTTTAGTTTCATACTATTATGAAATTCAATGTTGCTGCATGTCATGTTATTTTTATTTCTTTTGTTAACCTTCTAACTGTTTTATATCTTCAAAGGAATTTCTAGTTTTATTGCAACTTTATAGTTTTATCATGTAAATGGATATTTCGAGGAAAGTACTTTATTAATTACTTGATTGGGAAATCAAACAATAAATGGAATCAAAAAGAATTTTTTTTCGAGTTTCTAACATAAAATAAATGTTTTTTTTACTTTCTCTTACTCCTTGCTAGTAAGAGAAATTATTGTAATCGTGTCAAATTTTCGAATCGAGTTTTCACCGGAAATACACCTTTCGAGAAGGAGCAAGCCTAAAAGCGAAAATTCGCTGAAAGTTTAAACTTAATAATTCACCAAGGATCCGACAGTAAGTTATCTGTCAAAATTCCTCAACCGGAAGTACCACTTTATTGAATAATTTTTTCACTTTTTTGCAAGTGGTACATCAACTACAGATACAAAGATCTACAACTTTTTTTTTGGAAATATTTCTTCGGGAAAATTCATTTATGAGCACTTTTAGAGGAGGGGCAGAGTTAGATTTTCCTCTAAAATACTATCTGATCGTGCATCTCTACCATCTAATTAAAAATTAATTAAAAATAAGTAGATTGCCAAAATTCCAAGTTTCAAGAAAATTAGTAAACCGGAAGTACGTTTTTACTGAATTGTTTTTCAGTCTTGACAATTTTCTCCATAAAAATACCAACAACAAATTTAATTAAATTTGATACGCTAACTATTAAATTTTTCAATTACAATTTTGTAAACTGCAGTAAGAGAAAATTTTTTCTTTCAAAAAACAATATATGATAATTACGTTTGTATGATATGAATTATTATGATTAACAACTACTAAGATAACTTAAATTTCTTGCGAAATCTTGATTTTTTCCTTAATTCATTCTGCTGTACTCTTTATCATCTGCCATTATTAATTTATATTTACTTCCTGCTCGTACTTTTCTTATTACAAAGAAATCACACGAGTTACTTTTACTACAATTATTATTGCTAATTAAAGCATTTTCTTGAAACTTTGAATTTTGACCAAACGCTCAGCGGTTTCTCAGCTGTAGAGGTTAAATAATATAGTTGATAGCGACGCCCTCTTTTAGTCACCAGCAAAAGGTTATGGCACTTTAAAGTTCCACTAAAAACAACACTAAATTCATTTTGTTGTGGAAAAATGTTGGACAGTTATTCTAAACAAATTTCAAAGAAGCTTAGAATTTTATTCTGTAATCTCGGACTTCGATTTTCTTCAAACTTGGAATTTTATAGCACTACCCTATAGAATCCTGAAAAATCAAATTTAAAATTGCACTTTCAGTTGACGGATTTTGCCTGAGACCTACATGGTTATGCGATGACGTTATATTAAGCTTGAGGAGCTAGCTATGTGTGATTTTTCCTTGCTGAAATATTTCATTCACATACACAAAACTAAATTTGCTAAAAATATTCAGTTAGGTATTCAAGAAACCACAAAAAGATATATTTTTGGTAAGAATATATTTCGGAAATTTGACACGATCGCCGTACCTACTTCCTCTCACATCACTAAGCGATAGTTAAAAAAAAAAAAATGATGGACTGTCCTATAATGGACATTGAACATTGTTTGGTTTGAAGTTCACCAACTGTTATTGATTACTAAAGCTGGACACGCTATTAAAAGTATATACGTATACATTAGTTTGAAAAGTAGTTAGCCAGTTTGAACTGTTGTTATATTGTGTGGCCGCTCACTAATATAAAGGAAAATTTTACAAATGGAATCAATGGAATCTTTTCCTTTTTTCCAAAACTATAACTTCAGTTTACACGCACACTTAATTATAAGCTCTCTCATAAAATAAGTTTATGTTTTGCGTAATGGAAACTTGAAAAATTTTAAAGTCACCACAAACGATAAAAAAAATTATAAAAGAAAATCGAAAATGGTCAGAATCGCTAAAAGAAGGAATGGTCTCAGTCTCAAATATTTTCCAGGAATTTTAGACTTTTTCAATTTCTCATTTTTCAACAATATAAAATTTATAGTTAAATTTTTACTTTTTGTTTTGTTTTATTTATATTTTTAATAATTGATTACTGATTATAGGAAAGACATATCAGCGATTCTCAAGTTAATAATAGACGAGCAATGGTAGTACAAGAAGGCAAACTAGTTGAAGGGAAATGGGCTCAAGTTAGAGTTGGTGATATCATTAGAATGGAAAACGATCAATTTGTAGCTGCAGATGTGTTATTATTAACTACAAGCGAACCAAGTGGATTATGTTTTATAGAAACCGCTGAACTTGATGGGTAATTATTTCAGTTTATTAATGTTCTTTACAAAATTTTATTTTATCATAGCTTTTCTTTATTCTAATAAATCTTTTTTAATGTTAAATACAGTGAAACAAATTTGAAATCAAGACAATGCCTTCTAGAAACTGCTGCAATGGGACAGGATGATTCACAAATTGGAAATTTTGATGGGGAAATCATTTGCGAACCACCGAATAATTTGCTCAATAAATTTGAGGGAACACTAATTTGGAAAGATAAAAGGTAGAAAAGAAAAGATAATAGTGCAATGTTTGGCCTAAGTTTTCTATTTAATATTTTACAATTTCTTAGAGCTTTAATTGAAGTAGTTGTATACAATTTTTTATGAAGAATTAAACCCAGCATATAAGAGGGTCATTCAATAAGTAGAGAGGCAGATGGTTATATTGTTTGAATGTAGTGTATTAAAAGAAAATCACTTTTTACCTACTTTTCCAACATATCCTCAAAGAATTTATACACTTGCTCCTTTTTTGAATCTCGGCCAAAAACCTAATTCGTCGAAAGAATACAAAAGTCGCGAGTACAGAAACGTTTAAAATATTATATAATGTCTGGAGGTTATATACACTAATACTTAGGAAAAATGCAATGTTTACAATGCCATCAGCCCCACATATTTTGGCTTATGTGCAATGTTCAAGACATATCTATCTCTAGTACCCCTTTATTCCTCTACTCTCATTTCTAAAATAACGTTAAATTAAACGCAGCAACTAATCGTACACCAAAATACTAACAAGCACATTTTTTATCTCATATAATGTCGCTTGCCGCCACCTAGTACAACATCTATCCAGCGCTTCCTAGGTCTGCCTCGTTTCCTCCTTTCTAGTGGGTAAAGTTGCTGATTTTCTTGGGGCAGCGATTTTCATCCATCCGCATTATGTGACTTTACCTTTTTAATCTTTAGGTCTCCATAATATAGAGAATGGTCTTCTGGTTGCCAACTTTCTTCCTAATTTTGAAGTTAGATATGCGCTGGATCCTAGATACACACAACTTCTACTCCAAAAGTCCCATTTCCATGGCAAGCAAACTCTTCTTTCTTTGGAAGTTTAAGTCTCTGGAAACTGATCTTTTTGGAAGTTTACTCTTTCCTCTCAAAAAACTGAAAAGAACTGGAAACCAGATTTTGGAATATCACTAAGTTTCTTTTTCAACAAATCGGTACCAATATTCCACAATCTCTACAAGAGTCATCATAGCCCTCACGCATGACAGCGAATGATAATCCTTGTTTAATGAGCTTGATTACGAAATATTTTGGGTGGAAAAGAAAGATTCGAACCTGATCCTGTGGGAAGAAATTAAATTATTGCTTCTAGCTTTTCTCTCAACGAATCTGATTGAAAATGGTTTTAGCGCTGTCACAAAATAAAAAAACAAAACTAGAAACAAACTGGGTATTAACCAAACAGGTGATTTGAAATTAGCGCTGAGTGTGATTTCGCCTGATGTCACTCGTTTGTCATCAAGCTCAAGGGCAGTCACTAGTTTCAAAAAATTATGATGGTTAATAAAATTATTTTTACATTAATAGTTTTTTGTTGTGGTGGTTGGTTCCGCAGAGCTGAAGCTGGCTATCACGGAAAATGTCTCTAATAATATTTTTTTTGTTAATTTTTAATAATTTAGTATTATTTTTTTTTATTTCAACTTTTATTTATTTTTGTTCACTGAGTTACATTTTCTTTTCTATTTTACAATAAATAAAGAAATAGATATATTAATTGTATCCTCTTATTGGTATAAATCATCCACTTCCTAAATAAATGGGAAGGGATAATGGACCTAAAAAGGTTGAGAACTACTGATAAACTATAGAGAAATTCAGGTAGATACAAGAATAAATTGAATGCCATTTTAAGAATAAATTGTATAGTTTGAATACTATAATATCAATTTATTTGGTTTACAAAATTGTTCTAAATTATATATTTCTTGTTTTCAATGTTAATTAAGTAATTAAGGCAAAATCTAAATGGTTAAACTCCGACAAAACCGTAAATTTTTCATTTATCTGCATTTTATTTAATTACAATATTATCTAAATTAAAATAAAATAAAATAGAATTTATTGTTCAAGGATATGTTTGCATAACAAGTGACCTTGGTTTATTACCTATAAAGTTCACTATTTGTGTAGACTTTATATACATATATTAGGGATATCCTTTTTTAAAAAAATGCATTTAAATTTCTTTTAAAGTAAACAAAATATTTAGAAAAATTCAAAGTCAATTTTATTCCCCCTTTGTGTTCTAGTTTCTAATAGTTTATAAATCCGATAAATTTGTCTGATAAAGATGGCCAAGTCGAGCGGATATTTAAAAAAATAATACATGTACCTCTTATTTTTATTGTAACCATCAAATCTTTCCTTTAAAATTCAAAGAAGATTCTATATAAGAAGTAACATCGCAAACTTTTTATGTACTTCAGGTATACTAGTAGAATTATCATGATTTGTTTAGAATATAAATTTTAGTTTTCTTTATTTTAAAATGATTTCTGTAACTTTTAAGTGATTATCTTATTTTAGGTTTAAGAACGGTTCATAAAGAAAGGAGACTTATTTCTTCGGGTTACATCCCTTGAATAAAGTACATACCAAAGTCAAGCCGATCTTTTAGTATACCACTACAAACAATTACCAACCAAAAAATGTTCATGATCAACTTCTCAGCATCAATACAATACTGGGACTGTAATGGTGATTTATTGTCCCATCACAGATTTATATACCTTCATTAAAAGAAGAGTACGTTCTTCCTTGTTATTTCACTCATTGCCGATTTTGACGGTTCCACCTGGAATATTCAATTTCTATTAATTTCTGAAGATGATGCGATTTATTTCAAGAAGCCTTACCTGAAACATTGTGAAATTCACTATTTCACTAGAAGACAACTGAGGAATAAGAAACATTTCATATGAACTGAAGAGATTCTTAAAAAACCCTTTAAAGAAAGGTCCTAAGTAATTTTTAACTTCATGAGTTTCTAAGTTAATTACAAAATTTGCTAAATTGTAAATTTCAAAGTTTGTCGGGAAAACACTTGAAGGGATAAAAAATTATACCGATTTTATTTATTTAATTAATTATTTTTTACGATTTTATTTGTTATCGGTTAATGTAATAAATGTGATTTCTGATAAAAACTGATAGTAGTTTACCCGCAAGAACACAAAGTAGACTAGCCACTCACTCCTTATGTTCCCCGCGGCTTTCGCAGCCTAGCCACGCGAACGACACTTACTTTGACATTTCCCAATAATCATACACTACGCTTAGAATCTGTTGATGTGTGCAGCAATTTGAATTTAGCATACCCAGAGACAAACTCTTCTACTCTATGACGATCACGTGACACCCGTGGGTGCCATAATAGTTGTTTTAGTTCGTATGGCACATAGATGAAGTTTTTAGTTTCATTTCACATAATTTCATTAATCCTAGACATAAATGAAAACAAAATTTTAAGATAATTTATTTAAGGTCCTTTTATTGAAAATTAGAGACTAGAAATTAAAGGCTAACTTTTTTGTGTTTTGTGTTCTCTTGAGATATTTGAATAATTAAGTATATGAGAATTGAAAGATTACGTTTGGTTTATTATTAACCATTTTGAACATTTATAATTAAAATTTTCAATTATATAACCATTTTGAAAATTCCTGTGTTCCAGATATCCACTTGATAACGACAAAATAGTACTTAGAGGTTGTATACTTAGAAATACTGACTGGTGTTATGGGGTTGTAATATTTGCTGGGAAAGATACAAAACTTATGCAAAATTCTGGAAAAACTAAATTTAAAAGAACAAGCATTGATAAGTTGTTAAATTTCATTATTATTGGAGTATGTATATTTATTTGTTATTGTTAATTTATTTATTTATTAATCACATTTTCTTCTATAAATTATTATTTATAATTATCATTATTTTTTTGTAGATTGTATTCTTTCTCATCTCAGTTTGTTTATTTTGTATGGTTGCTTGTGGTGTTTGGGAAACAATAACTGGTCGTTATTTCCAAATATATTTACCATGGGATAAATTAGTTCCCAGTGAACCAATTACTGGGGCTACCATAATTTCACTATTAGTCTTCTTCTCATATGCCATTGTGCTCAACACCGTCGTGCCAATTTCACTCTACGTCAGGTAAGTTTGATAATTTCTTTTTTAATAAGATATCAATTATTATTTCCAGTTAGCAGCTACTAATGAAAATCAGAGCAATTTTAAAAGTAGGTAGAATGTACAAAATAGGCTCAATTAATGTACAGTTTATTCAAGACATGTTAAGTTATGTTACCTCGTTTACAAATTAAATTCACTTTTCTCTATGTTGTAAATATTATCGATTCAATCATAGCTTATTCCTACTATCAGAGGAAATCACCTGGAAATCGGAAAATACATTTTTAGTGCAATATTTTTTACTGAATCTTAGATTTAGAAAATTATACATCATATTTTTCAAACATTTTTCGAATGAGGTCTGAAACTTTGGAGTAAGCTTCCGCTAAAGTGCGATTTTAATTAATCTATGGTTTTATTACTGTATCATATTCGGAACATATAATTAATTTTATTGTCATAATTCCATGTTTTAAAAAAAAAATTGTAAAATGGAAATTTAAGAAATGGTGTAAAACAACGTGAAATTAATTTTTCTTTCTGTTACAAAAGAAAAATAAAAATAAGTTTTTACCTCTTTTTAAACATTCCTAAACAAGAGGAAATACCTAGACTCCATTAGATTCCTATTTTAGCCAAGCATATCACTTTAAATACTATTCTTTCAAATGATCAGTTAGTATTTGTTTATCCTTCAGGATTTTCATGGACCGTAACTCCTGTAATATAATATTACAGCTATTTTATTTTGTACTTCCCGCTAAGTAGATAAACCATCAGTTTTTATTCTCTTAAATAAATGTTTATATTTTATCAGAAAAAAAAATTATAAATGAATAAATACCGTATTAACAATAAACAAAAATATTTAAGCTTTAAAAGAGTACTGTATTTGGCTTCGGTATAATAAAGATAGAAATTAACTTTATTGAGTCCTGCCATTTTAAGTAATTGCAAGCTGAAATCGAACCTGCGAAACTTATACTTCGAGGAACTAAAGTTAAGAGAATCCAGTGGCAGCTGTTACTTACATAATATAATTAAAGTCATCTGCGGAATTAGAATAAATCCGGTTGAATCCGAGTTAAATATTTTTTATTATTTATTGTGAAAATATTCAACTACCATTCACTATTTACTTCTTATTGCATATAGAAGACACCAGAGAAGTAATATAGAAATTAACTTTACAGTTTAAAATAGAAAAAAAAAAATTAGTGTTTAATAAATTTTATTTCTATTTTATTTTATAGTGTCGAAGTAATCCGTTTATTCCAAAGTTTTTTGATAAATTGGGATGAAAAAATGTTTTGTGAAAAAACCGGGATGCCAGCTAAAGCAAGAACTACAACATTGAATGAAGAATTAGGTCAAATTCAGTATGTTTTTTCTGATAAAACAGGAACACTGACTCAGGTATTCTTATTATATTATTCAATAAAATTATTTTTAAAAGAAATAATTTAATAATAACTAATTACATTTACAGAATATAATGACCTTCAATAAATGTTCTATCACGGGGAAAGTGTATGGCGAGATTATTGATAAAAGGACTGGAGAAGTTATGGAAGTTAACGAGGTCACTTTTATGAAAATACATTTCTTTTAATGCTCTTTGTAAATATTTAATTTCATTTATATAAATTATATACATATATGTATATATATTTTCAGGACACTGAGAAAGTTGATTTTTCATTTAATCCTGATTATGAGCCTTCATTCCAATTTTATGATAAATCATTATTGGATTCCGTTAAAAGTAAAAAAGATCCAGATGTAGAAACATTTTTCAAGATTTTGGCACTTTGTCATACTGTGATGCCAGCAGAAAGAAATGGTAAATTTTATTTCTATATGTTGTAGTATCAACTGAATTTGCTCTCTGTGCATGTCTATGTTATATACTGTTTGACAAAACATCCTGATGATGGGCGAACGCCCGAAACCGCTCGATGACCACAAAAAGAAGTAGGCTATCACGGAAAAAATCTCTGATGATTATTTTTATATTAGTTCACAATTAATGGCAAAACTTTTTCATAATTAAAGTAAATTATTTGTAATATTTTGTTATTCAGTTTCATTTCCAATTAAGTTAATTGAATTTTAGCTAATTCTTAATCATAATGCATTTAGATGGTAGTAATTTCAAACATCAAGTTGTATAATCATTTCAAAGTTGAACCGATGATAATATTTTGTAAAAAATAAAATTACATTTAACTTTTTATAATAAAATTATTAATACCTGCAGCCTGATACTTAAAATGTAAGTTTTAAATAACTAAAGAAGAGAACAGAAAGTCAGATGGAGATCAAAATAGAGTTGCATACAAAGTCTTTAATATTTACTAAATTTTTTCAGGTAATCTTTTTTATCAAGCACAGTCACCTGATGAAGCGGCTCTCGTGTCAGCGGCGCGAAATTTTGGCTATGTCTTTCGTGAAAGAAGTCCAAACAGTATTACAATTGAGGTATGCGGCAAAGTTATTAAGTTTATAATATAGCTGTATAGTTGAAAGGTGGAGACAAAAGTTGTCGTTTGTTTTTATCGTATAAAAAAAAAAGTAAGTAAAACAGTACTGTCATAAATTTAATTTTTTTCATCTCAGAAAATATTCTTTTTAAAATAGAAATGTTTACCCCCCAAAAAATTGAAAAATCAAATTTTGGAGAGAAAAAAAAGGAAGAAACCAAATATAGAAATAGATAACGGAGGTAGACTTAATTTCTGAATGGCAACTTAATGTTATGAGAACAGTAAGGAAAAAAAAATAAAGAAGATAAAGTACTGAAAATTACTTTATCGACAATTTTATAGTCAATTTATAAATTTTATAGCTATGTGTTTGCTTGCAGGCTTCCAACGCCTGTCCTTTCTATATATATAAAATCCAATATCAACATCGTATTTAAATAAATAAATAAAAATTCAATTAAAATTTCTATTAGAAGTTTCGTCTGCCATGACATTATTACAAACAAGCACTAGCCAGATAAAAGTTTGATAAAGTTCAACAATAAGAAGAAATAGGTAAAAAATTAGAAAGCCATGAAAAACTACAACATATATATATATCTTATACATATATAAATATATATATATCTATATATATATTTCTAATATATCTTGCAAGAGCTGATAAATAATGAACATTACATAAGGTTGATAAATGTACATTATATATAAACATTTCATGTTTTAAAATAATTTGCAGGCATAATTAAAATTGTAAATTAGTAACATTTAAATAAATTTACAGGTATTAGGGAAAAGAGAAGTGCATGAATTGTTATGTATATTAGATTTTAATAATATCAGAAAACGAATGTCTGTAATATTAAGACACAAAGGTAAACTTCGACTCTACTGTAAAGGAGCAGATAATGTTTTATATGAAAGGCTTAAAAAAGGTGATCACGAATTGAAAAGGCTAACTCAGGAACATCTCAACGTAAATAATACTTTCTTTTTTTTTAAATCGTTATATAAATATATTACCAAAGAATTGTTGGTTTTTGTATTGAAAGCGTATTATTCCAAATCTAGAGGTTCGCTGGCGACGGCTTAAGAACATTATGTCTAGCAGTTAGAGAACTGGATGAAAATTATTTCAATCAATGGAAAGCAAGACACCATGAAGCTGCACTCTCAATGGATAATAGAGATGAAAAATTAGATGCTATTTATGAAGAAATAGAAAATAATTTAACACTTATTGGTAAAAATGATTAGAAACTTTTATTTGATTTTTGCTTTACTATGGCTTTATATGAAATAGTAATTCTTTTGAAAAGGTTGTACGGCGATTGAGGATAAATTGCAAGATGGAGTTCCACAAACAATAGCAAATCTCAGTGCGGCAGGAATGAAACTTTGGGTACTGACTGGAGATAAGCAAGGTATTGCATTGGCTTTAATTTGAACTTTATTTACAAGTACCTATAAACTATGATAAATTTAGCAGTTTTTGACGATAAGGAGTACAGACAGAGAAGACAGTTCATTAAACAAAATTGACCGTGGATAGCTGTAGAAAATTACTCGTACCAATTAGGAACTAATAGAAAATGACGATGCGCTTGTATATTTGAGTAGTATGGAATTCGTATCAATCTGCACTCCAAGATATGAAAGTATTAAAAATATCCATCAAATTTTGTTTACACTATTTGATCCAAGTAATAAACTTCAACAATTCGCTAACTTGATGTTGAATTATCGCAGAAATGTAGAGAAATGTAGAGAAATCCCAGAATGTAGAGTAAACATCCAAGATCTTATAGTTTGCAAAGAAAAATTAAGAGCCATAATTGTTTTATATTAAAGCGTCTATGATCCTTGAGCTCAGTACCTTTTTAGTGCACTGCCAATCTGTGTGGCTATGTTCTCCATTACAGGTAACATTGCTAATCACTGAATAGTAATCTAGAGATTCTTAAGCGAAATCTAAGGGAGATACTGATTGGACTCGGACTTGGGGTCACTCCAGCGCGCTGTCTCTGAGTTAATCCCTCCTCTAGAGCTATCAAATCTCGTTAACTGTAGAACGATATAAATTGTAAGCAAAACATTCAAGATTTTTTAGTATTCAGAACCAAATGTTAATTACATCGTTTTCAAAGTGGCAGTTTATGGAAGGAAATTTACCTGCCTCATCACTTATTTTACTTTCCATTGCTTTGGCTGTGATATTAGCCCATTTTTTAGACATTTAATCTCAGAAACTATTGAACGAAATTCACCACGCTTTACAATGCGCTTCCGAGCTTAATAATAATTAATCGTAGAAACAAAATTGAACGTCTAATGATTACCCTTCAAATAAAATTTCTCATAAAAATGTTTTTTATAAAAGTGAAAGATCTTTTATCTGTAGAGTTTTTACTTAATATATAACACAAAAATCGTTTGAATTGCTTTTGAAAAATTCGGGAAAACTTAAAATACAAATCAGTAAACGGTACTTCGGACCCAGCCACATTTTCAAAAATAGTTCTGTTTTGTCCAAAAGATTAATGTTTTGTATTTTTTTTGAAACCGAAACAGATATCAGATTTGAATTTTTTGCGATTTTCTTAATGATTAAACTGCTTACGAAAAATGTACAAATAATAAAAAGTTTTTCAGAAGAATACTAAAATACCAAATATTAGAATGAGTAAATATTTATAGCTTTTTGAAAAAAAATATTACTAGATGTTTGTAAATTTTGTTAATATAAAACGTAAAATGAAATCAGGAAAAATAGTTAATGGATTTAGAAGTACTTTAACCTGCTAAATTTAGAGAATATTCACTAGGACTTAGATTCCTTATATATAGTTACAAACATTCCTGTATATAAGCATATACAAACAAATTTGAATTAATATCAAAATTTCATTAAGTTTATTGGAAATGAATAACTGATTTTAAAAGAAAATAGCTCATAAAATTATATATACTAATAATATTTTACATTTTAATATTATTCTTTAATGTTATTACTAGAAACAGCCATCAATATTGGTTATTCCTGTCATCTGTTGAGCGATGAGATGGAGGTAATGATAGTTGATGGACATACTATTGAAGAAGTGACCAAACAACTAGCTAAATGTAGAGACACCCTAATGTTAGGTGGCCATCCAATGGCTCAGCACAATAATAACTCACATCATCCGGCAATATCAGTGATTACATTTAGGTGAGCTATAATTTTGTTCTTAAAATAAATATATAATAAACTGATTGTCAAAATGCTGGAAAATGAATAGAGATGTCTCTATTAAGAGTTTTCTAACATTCAGTTTTATTGTTTGCAGCGAAACTGATTATAAACAAGATACAGAAGAAGATACAAGTTTATTATTTGCTTTAGTAATTAATGGACACTCCTTGGTGCATGTTTTCCATCCACAAGTTGAGAAGATCTTTTTAGAAGTTAGCACAATGTGTAAATCTGTGATATGTTGCCGTGTTACTCCACTTCAGAAAGCAATGGTTGTGGAATTAATTAAAAAAACAAAACGTGCTGTGACATTAGCAATAGGTGATGGGGCCAATGATGTTTCTATGATTAAAGGTAATTTACTATTTAAGAAACTAAATTTTTTCAACGATTTCTCAATAGAATAACGTTTGTAATATTTCAAAATTTAATATTCAAGTTTCAGTTATATAAATTTTTATCTCATAATATAAATATTTCATTGATTCTAGCTGCCCATATTGGAATAGGTGTAAGTGGACTTGAAGGAAATCAGGCCATGTTAGCTTCAGATTATTCTATAGGACAATTTAGATTCCTTGAACGGCTTTTATTAGTACATGGACGCTGGTCATATTATAGAATGTGCAAATTTTTGAGATATTTCTTTTATAAAAATTTTGCTTTTACCTTGTGTCATTTTTGGTATGCATTTTTCTGTGGCTTTTCTGCCCAGGTATGTTGAAAAAAGTAATTTAAATAATGGGATTAATGAATGTTAATCTATATAGCCTTGTCTAAATTGTAATTTTTTTTTTAATTACAGACTGTATTCGATCCAATGTTCATAGCTGTTTATAATTTATTTTACACTTCTTTGCCTGTACTATCGATTGGCATATTTGATCAAGATGTGAATGATAAAAATAGTATAGCATATCCACAATTATACACTCCAGGGCATACAAATTTATTATTTAATAAAAATGAATTTCTACGCAGCGCATTGTATGGATTTTATACATCTTGTATATTGTTTTTTATTCCATATGGTAAGTTAGAATAAAATTAGATATTTGTCAGTGTGACATTCGTATCTCCAATAAAGTATAAACATATTTTACATTAATTAAAGGCACATATAAAGATGGAGTTTCCCCTAAGGGTCATGTTCTGTCTGATACTATGTTCATGGGAAGTGTTGTTGCAACAATATTGGTCATAGTTGTCACTGCTCAGGTAATTCTTATTAATATTATTTTAAATTTTCTGCATTATTTTTTTAATTTTTATTTATTTATTTATTTTACATCTATTATGATACAATTAAGTATTTATAGATGGGAGTGTGTGTGTGTGTGTGCGACAATGCACAACTTAGTACAAAAACAAAAATAATCAAATTAATACTACAACATACAAATACTGAAGAAAAATAAATAAATAAATAAAAATACACTTTTACTCTTAAATAAAATAAGCACCAAAACCTTCCACTAATTGTAATATGAACTACTAATTAGTCGGATATAATAAGTATTGTTCATTATCCAAGAGCAAATATAAAAATTTTTAACATTGTTTTGAAACATTAAGCAGCTAAAATGATACTATTTTTTTAACACAAATTTTCTTAATTTTAAGGAATTAAAAATAAAATTATAGATATCAAGCAGGTGGTGACTTTTATTTTGTATAAATTATATATTTTTTAGTGTTTATGGATAATATTTTAATAAATACTTATTTCTATAGTTCGAATACAGCGGGCAATCAATAAAAATATGAGCCAAACTCTCTTTGTCGCAAACACACAGTAAACAGTTCTCAGTAAAATTAATTTCATATCGTTCACCTTTAATGTGCAGTATGCACTTATCAACACAGGTCATTCTAATTTGACTAATTAATCTGATAATATAGAAGGAAGTATTGAACATTAGATAAGAGTCTGAACTATATTTCCGACAATAATTTTATAAAGAGTACTAAAGGTTGATCTATTAATTCTTTGTAAATCAGCGTTAAATAGATTGTTTTTTAAATCAATCAACATTTGACTTTAAATCTATCCATGAGACAGGCATCTAGCTCCATCCATAACCACTCATAACCTAAATAAAAAAAAAATTCATTTGGGAAATCCAATTATACTTTACAATGTTATCCCTAGAACTATCTAACTGGAAGAGCCTTAAGTAACAAATTTTTGGTCATCTATTGCCTGGCCTGCACAATAATTTAATAAGCCAGTTTAAGGCACGTTTAAAAACATAGTATTACAATTGAACTCTTTTGGTCTCCACTCTGACCAAATAATAATAAATAGGTGTATTCTATCGCCAGAAAAACAAATGCTTCAACAATTTTGTTTGAACTGTCCTTTTTTAAATATTACTACTTTGGACATTTTAATGTTTACTTTTAATTTAGTCATGATACAATACCTTTCCAGAGCTTCCAATTTCTTTCTGCGATCTAGGAGAATTTGATAACAGCAAAACATCATCAGCGTATAGTAATGAAGAATACCATTTTTGTGATCTATTTGCACTGTATTACACTAATTAAGGTGCAAAAACTGATCCAGATTATTAATAAAAATAGCGAAAAGTAAAGGAGATATAGTTTCTTCCTGCCCCCCTCTCGAAACCGGCACCTCATCGGTGCACATGTGACCCATTCTAATCTTAGTTCTAGTGACACTGTAAAGTCCCGCCAAAATTCTTATCCATTTCCAGCTGATACAGAACTTGTACAGCCTATGTCACAACAAATCGTGGTCAACGGAATCGTATGCTTTCGAAAAGTCCACAAAAACGCATATACTTTCCTTTTGTTTTTAACAATTTGGCAATGAACAAGAGTTGACAGCACAAAAATACTGTCAAGACAGCCTCTAAACTTGCGGAAACCGTTTTGGTTTTCACCTAGCGGATTGCCGTACTCGACCCACTCAGACAACCTATTAGTGAAAGCTTGGGTGAAAAGTTTAGTTATGGTATTCATAAGTGAGATGCATCTATAATTTTCAGGGTGGGAAGTGTCCCCTTTTTTAAACAATGTGAACATTTCAGACTTCCCCCATATTTTAGGAACAGACTCAAATTCCAGGATACTGTTAAATAATTTGTGTATAATATTAATCCCATGTACTGGTAAATTTTTAAAAAATTCACTTGAGATACCGCCTGGGCCTGGTGCTTTATTACTTTTACAACTGTTTATGATTAGCGATATTTCCTCGAATGAGAATGGAGCATCAAAGAAAGGGTGGTTAACTCCAATTAAAGAGGAAGGGAAGATTGAAATAGTAGTGGGCTGGAAATTTTCTGCATTATTCAAATTTATGTCATGATTATAATATAAAGCAACACAAATGAGAACTCTATTAGCTTAGTTCTATTAGCTATCGCTTAGCTGAATGCTAGTGTTCTTCCTTGGGGGTAAACAGTCCGGGTTTCGATTCTCAGCATAGTAAGTGAAATTAGGAAGCCACATTTAGTGACGATGGATATGCCAGAGAAGGGTTACAATTGTATTATTCAACGCACTCAGGCGAATCATCAGAACGCTCTAAGATAGTATCAACGCGAGCAGCGTACCTAGGCAGAGGTAAAGCAATAGACGGTTTTCGAGAATTTAAGTTATGTTCTTTCAAACCTCCTTCGAGATATATTTTGTTTCTGCTCTGTCTGTGTTCGGTCCATGATTATTTGAGAATAATTTTTAGGCATATAGGACTGACGCAGTGGCCAGAATTGTGGTTCGCTAGAGGATCTCGTATGATATCTTGCGATCTCTTAAAAATGGCTGATCAGTCAACTGCTTCAAGGAAACATCCTTATATTGGGCTGCTAGTTGATACAAGGGTGAAATAGCTAGCATACTGTACATGTACACCCACACACCAAGGAGAAACTGAGATTTTATCGGAGAAAAGGGCATATCACTGTTCTTTATAATTTATAGAACTGTATATTTATATCAGATCAGTTGCAGATGGCTAACATTTTCGGCTTTGGTTCAAGTAGTCAGCTTCTCCTAGTAGGTCTCAAGCGATGTTTATCCGGCATCGTGAATAAAAGCAGAAAGCTGAAGTTAGTAATATTCACAAGTTATTAAATAATCTTATGAGTATAACTAACTAACTTCAGTTCTATCATGTCTATTGTTCAATAGATAATAATGTTTGTATAAAGAAATAAAATTTTAAATAAATTCTAAGAAGAATTCAAAAAAGAATATTCGACTATTGACATAATATATATTTTTTTTATAAAGATTATGAAGTTGAAAATTCTCTAGAAACAACTAAGAGGATTTTTGGGGTAATTTTAAAAGCGGCATTTGATTCCCGTAATCACACTTTTATAGTTGTTGTATATTTTAAATTAGGTTGGTCTTATAAATTTATAGGAATAATAAAATGTTTCAAATGTAAGAAAACAGAGATTGCATAAGGACTAGGAAAGGGCTTATAGGGTGGTACAAGAATAGGTTTGTAAAAAGTAGAGTTGCAAAATCTTTTTTTCTTTATCTATTAATGATTTGCACGATTTTGCTGGCGAGGATTAACAATAGGAAGTAAAAAAAAAAAAAAAAATTATAATTACATTACCACAAATGATATTGTAATTTTAGGTATTGAAGATAAATTTTACCCTGGTAAAAATGGTTAAAGTTTAAAAAAGTTTTATTTTTCGAGCATTATATTAAATGTTTTGTAGTGTTTACTATTTTTCTATCTATTAATTGTAAAACTGAATTTTCAATTAGATAACTCTAGTTATTCATATTCATTTAGCCGAGACTTATCTGTTTATATTGTTTCGCTCGTTTTAACAAAAACTATTAAAGTGCTTTAAATTTTAATAGGTTTTCCATGCACACAAGTTAAATATTGGTTTTATATATTCCTTTCCTTGATGTTTTCCTTTCAGGTAGCATTAGATACATCATATTGGACTGTTTTTAATCATATCACTATTTGGGGATCTGTGGCATGGTACTTTATTTTAGATAATTTTTATAATTACGTGATTGGTGGAAGTTATGTCGGCGCAATGACTACCGTAAGTATGCGCTCTTAATAAATATTATCTCTTATAATAAGCCCTTCACAATAATATAAAAAAAGACATGATTAATTTCCATCGAACTAGTTCTGCACTCTATACATTAATTTGTAAAATTTACCTACTTCTGTCTTCTTTTTGTTTGAAACTTTTAGGCAATGAAAGAGGCAACATTTTGGTTTACAACAGTACTGACAGTTGTGATTTTAATCGTGCCAGTAATTGCGTGGAGATTTTTCTTTGTAGATGTTTTCCCAACGCTATCCGATAGAGTGAGACTGAAGCAACGATTGGCTAGTATAAGGTTGGTGGATATCTTTAATTACTTTATTTACTCAACCAATTGTGCAGCAAATAAATTTCCATAAATTACTACGAACATTCATATTAATTAATACATCTATTTGGAAAATATTTATGATTACATGAAATACATAACTTCGAGTTCAACTTTTAAAGTTACAATGCTTAGAAATAGTCGTTAAACTAAAACTCAATGGTGCGAAGAGCCAAGGTCTCTAGGCGGCGAAGTTTGTTGGGGAAATGCGGTCGCTTTTATTTGAAACCTTTTTTTGGGAAAATTGAATTATTTTGTTTGTTTACAAGTCTGCACAGAGCATTATGTTTTAAATTTTATCACATTTAAAACCTTACATTATAACTCTTTCACACAAATTTTTATATATTTATTTTTTGCAGATCACGCCAAAGTCATGATATGCTTAGAACACCATCAGCCCGTAAAACTAGACGTTCGATTAGATCTGGCTATGCATTTTCACATCAAGAAGGTTTTGGCAGGCTAATTACTTCTGGTAAAATTATGCGCAAATTGCCAAAATCTGATTTTCTAGGTTTTCATTCGCCATCAGTCCGTCCAACTAATGATTCGGTTCCATGACACGGTTAGTATTGATTTCAGTACTTATATATCATTAATTTAATATTATAATGACTTGAGCTAAAATTTCTTCTAAAAATGTTACTTACAAAATGAAAATTGACAAATTTACTTTTTATTTTGTTTCAGGGGAAGAGAGTGGAAGAAATTTACCACCAGTTATACCAATGTACCTACCTTAGATTAGGATTTTCTTTAAGGTATTTTATGGTGAATTTTCCACTCTCGCAAAGAATTGATATCTTAGTGATCTATAATACTTAAATGGCATGTTTTCTTCGATTTTAAAAAAAATTCTTTTGATTGTTAACTTCGTGTCAGACTAGTAGGTTCAAATTGTTTGACATTAATTTTTACTGGTTACTAAATACCTAAGCTCAAGAGTGTTTGAATATATATTAGATAAGAAAAAGAAAATAATGTAACTTAGTTAGTTAAATGTAAATAATTTTTGGAAAAAGTATCATTTTTAATCTATAAAAATAAATAAATAAGTTAAACAACCATATCTTTGTAAATAGATTTAAAAAAAAAAAAAAGAGTTGAGAAATATCAAATAATAGAAATTTTATTAAATATTTAAAGACAAATCAATATTATATTATGGTATGACCTACAATGCCATAATTGTAAATATAATTATATTTATTTCTTGTATAGTAAGAATTATCTGTGACTTGTATATTTTTATATATAAAAAAATATATATATATTTGTTTTAAATGTGTGTTAGGAAAACATTTTTATATTACAGCAGTGTACAAATTTACATAAAATGAAGCGCAATGAAAGAAAAAATAAATTTTTATACAATAAAACTGTTTTAAAGGCCAATGTTAGTTTTTAACAGATTTTTATATTTGTTATAAAAGCTTTTTATAGGTTTATTGTGAAAAATTAATAATTTAAATAAATTAATTAATGAAACAAAAATCTCTAATGCAATAATTATGTATTTTTATAAAAAGAAAGAAAGAAAAAAACTTATACCTACATACATGTATATTAATAACAATTTTAATAATTTAAACAGGGCTGTAATAAGATATGTTTTAAATAAGTGTATTTTAACTAGTCAAAGGAAATAATAATAATTCAAAAATCTAACTGCTATAGATAAAAAATTCAGTTTCAATTGAATCAGTTTTATAGAGAATAATTATATTTTCTAAAAAAAACAAACAGTTTCATGTATTTTTAAATGTCAATTATAAACTAAGTACATATAATTAGGTTTATACATTATTTCTGTGCCCATCGAGAATAGTTATAATAAAATTTATTTTCTGAATAGTTTTTTAATGAAAATACTTTTTCTTTGCCCCTAATAAGTGAAGATTCACAATAAGGCCGATGAAAGTTTGGTTCTCCTGTAGCCGCGAAAATCTGGTTCACTTGGGCGAATAGTGAAACTACAAAAGTTTGGTAATTAATTTTAAAGAAAAATGTTTGAGGCGACTTTTGAGAAAATCGCCGAAACCTGAAAAACCATGGTAAAGTAGTACCTGCTTAAAGTCTTCCTCCACATTTTGTTAGTACCTGCTTAGTCTTCCTCCACATTTTGTTTTATTCACATATACTGGTATATTAGTCTATAATATTTATTCATATATTTCTTATTAAAAGTAAGTTTCAACCCAGACTATTCGGAATATGCGTTTTTTTTCCACTTTATTTTTAGTATGAAAGAACAATAAATACTCTCGATCCATGTAATGATCACACATTCCCAGAAATCGCTTCCTAATCACAGGGACCACAAAGAATCTTAAAGGTTTAAATAAAAGGCAAAATTATTGTTTTATGTATTTATATAAAACATTATATACATATAAATACCTATATATATTTAGAATCACAATTGAAATTTTATAAAGTGAATGTCCGCCCTAGCGAATACTTATTAAACGATGGATGTATATACAACATTAAATGTTAAATATTAGTTAGATTACGCTATGGAATACTGGCGTGCTAGCCTATCAAATTCAGCTTGTTTATTATTATAGTCATTTACAAAAGGATGTTCTGCAGGAGAATCAATTAATTGACTGCGATATCTGTTGGCAACCTGCAAAAATAAAATAAGATTTTGAAATAAATGCATATATTAGTGTGGTCCAATCTGAAAACACAACTTACTTCTACTGGTTTAGAAAGATGTTGTGACAGAACCATCATATTTAGTAGGGTATCTGTATTGTTGCTATCTTTGTCCATTGCCTCCTGTAAGGCAGATTCTGCTTCTTCATATTTACTTTGCCCAATAAATGTCACTGCTTGTCCATTAAGCAGGACTGCACTGCTTCCATATTTATCTATTAGTTCTTGGAATATGTAGTATGCATCTTGCAATTTGTCACCACCCTATGCATAAAGAAAATAATAATATACATACATAAAACAACTTAAGATTAGTTAACTGTATTGAAAAATTGAAAACTAATATACCATGGCAATATTCAGCCAAGCTTGCGCCAATTGGGTCAATGTATTATCTTCATCCTTGTCTTGCATATTTTTTAATTCTTTCTTTGCTAAATCTACACGATCCATTCTCAAATAGGTTTGTAAATTTATAGCCATGCTAGACAAAAAAAAAATCCATAAAACTTAAGAAACTCTGAAATCTGTAATATTCATTATAAGGGGATTAAACAAGGCCGGGATTAGCTCAGTGGACTTGTAACGCGGGGTTCCGGCTTTGAGTCCAGCAGAGCTTCTCTTAGATTCTACTCTTCCTAAGAACTTCTACAGCTCACTGCCCAGTAATGGGGCAGTTGTAACATGAGAATAATGTCCTGAAGCCGCTAGTGCCCTGAGATGGCTCCGGGGGGAGGGACAATACTTACAGGTTGCCGTGGACTATTCCCACTGCCCAAAAAGAAAATAAGAGAAAGTAAAAACAAGGTATTCATTATCAGCAACAACAGAAGTTTTTAGCCCTAACAAATCATTAAATTAGAATGAGTATAAGTTAGACTGAGGTATTTAAAGATACACCACTTACAAAATTGAAACCGGAGGTGTAATGACAGAATTCTGGACAATAGTTGGCATTTTTTATATTTTGGTATAATAAAAAACCGAAACATGGAAATTTTTCACACGAAAATAATGAAGGATTATGTAATAATTCAATTAAGAGCTCACGATATCTTGTAACACTTCGTAATGCAAACAGAACTACATTGAAAAAAGTTCAGAATAGTAAAATTTCTTAACTAAGCATCTAACATTTCACTGGCATCAGTATCTAGTTTGTGACGCGGTGATCTTTTATCAGATGTATTCAACTGGTCTAACCAACTCTAATAAGTACAAGGTACCTGTAATTAAGAAAAAACGTGAACAACTGAATGCTGCTTATATATATTTCTAAATGATAAATAGGACTAGTTCTCATCGGTTGCAATTGTTCAATTATGTCATTTGTAACCATTATCAGAACGATGTCAAGGTATTAGAAAATTTCCATCAGAAATAATCAAGGTTTTCTTGAGGCAAGCCCTTTCTTTGACGAAATTGAGAATAAAGCTAACTGTGAAACCTCAAAAAAAGGAGGAATAACATCTAAAAATGGATACTCCGAGCGGTGAATAAATCAGTACATCCTTAATATATAATGTGCCCACTTAATACTTTCTGTTTCACAAAATACAGTTTTACCTCAATCTATAGAACTTAGTTGTTCGAATTCTATAAGGTTTTTCTAACGTTAATTATATTTTTTTATATTCTAAATCAGTTCAATTCTTAAACCTCCATTTATTACCTTTCTATATGATCATTATTATGCAGGGCCTTTAGAGCGGATTCATAATTTCGCTCATGACAATAAATTGTGGCTGCTACAACTGCTCCCACGTGGTTATTATCAAAACTGCCTGCATTAAGCTCTTCATCAATTGAATTGATAATTGAATCTCTGGAATAAACGAATTAGGCTTATTTCTCCATTAATTTCACAACAGGTTATGTTTGTTTTTAGATTAAGCATTTAAATGAGCATATTAAATAAAAATACCTTTTATTTTTATTATTAAAAAAATCTGCTAATATTTTCAACTGCCTTAATTCTGGTGGTGATGAACCACTGATCTCATCTAAGACAACTCTATACTTTTTTTGCGCTATATAAGATCTATACAAAAAACAATCTCTTTCAAGCTGAAGTTCAGGGGTAGGAGGCTGAAATTAAAAAAACGAAAAGAAAAAAGGTGATTCTATTAGCAAAAGTTAGAAACTAAAATGCAAATATAAATCATGTTTTCTTTAGATGAGACTAAAAATTATAGGGAAAACATGAAATATACTACCTTAATCCTTTGGGCTTCATTTATTGCTTGTTGATAATTACCAATGTAAAATGAATTTTTAATGTCAAAAAGAATATCGATCTCCCCTGCTTGCCTTGTCATATTGAGGTTTTTGATGTAAAAGTTTTTCTGTAAACTAACTGTCTCTATCACCAAAAAACTGTGCAAGAGTTATCAGGTTACTAGATCAGGAAGGTTTCATGATTCATGCAATAACTTCCACGTTCACCTTCCAACATTGGTATATAGTAACCTAGTCGGTAACATTGAATTAATGTTAACCATTGAATTCTAAAACAAAACATTTGTTATTTTTATAACATTAAATCATTACTAAAGCACTTTGGTGAATTAATATATTCATAAATAAAACGAACATGAATTCAAGGAAGAAGTGAATAAACAATCAATATTTATGCTTTAAAATTGAAAACTAGGTACTCAAGCAATAGACGTTGCATGAACCAGATATTTGGTAATATGAAAAAATATCGTTTTCAACACAAACCTATGACGCGGCTTCATCCCGAAGAATTATAATTTTTTTTATCTTACCTAATTCTTTATAAATATATACATGAAAACTAGAAATTAACTTTAAGATAAAGTTTTTTCCCAATGCTAAAAGTTTGTCTTGATAAATTTATTATACAAATTTATAAAAAGCATACTTATTTTTATAAATCATTTAGAAACTATGAGAACATTTTTTTCCAAAAGTAATTTCGTACCTATTCTTAGTTAATGGTAGCACTGTTTAGAATTTTGCTACTAATAGGTTTATGGGTAATGTTTAACGTGCTCTACTGTTTGTTT
Source organism: Triatoma infestans (assembly GCA_011037195.1). Classification (NCBI taxonomy): domain Eukaryota; kingdom Metazoa; phylum Arthropoda; class Insecta; order Hemiptera; family Reduviidae; genus Triatoma; species Triatoma infestans. The sequence continues at coordinate 26,474 of JAAEAF010004463.1, read as the reverse complement.
TTGGAGGTTCTCGCAAGTGTGCAGTATCGGCTGTGGTAGCCCTTTGAGTTAAAGCAATTTCACTTTATTAATAATGAGTCGACGAAGGCCTTACCCAAATGATGATGACGAAGGATATGGTAATATATACAATTATAATGTTATCACTACTTTTTTTGAATATTATGCAAAGTAGATTCCGGTTGAAATATTAGTTTTTAAAGAGAGATTTTACTTCCTAATTCCTGGGCCATTACTTATTTTTATTTGCTTTTTAAATTTTTACGATGAATAACCAGCTCTGTTAGGTTTTATGTGTCCTAGTTAATAATTTTATTCTAAACATTTATATTTTCTTCTGAAGCAGCTATGTATTACTATCGACTATTTCAGATCGGTTTTGTCGCTCGAAGAGGCGTAGAGTATCCGGAGATCAAGAAATGGAAGAACACTTGGAGACTCTTATTTACAGAATAGGAGAGAAAGTGCGTTTATTTATTCCAAATATTTGACATGTTAGAATAATTATGATTTGTTTCATTTTGTGTATTTTTTTTTAGAGTAAGACATCATTAGAAAGCAATTTAGAAGGTTTGGCTAGTGTATTGGAAGCATATTTGTCTAAATACAGAACCAAAGTTCTTAGACTGCTGACTGATTGTGCTGTAAAAATGCCTGAAAAATGCACAACATATACAACAATTGCTGGATTAATGAATGCTAAAAATTACAATTTTGGTGGCGAGGTAACTAAAATAACACTAAAAAATTTACTGTATGTACGTATATATATATATATATATGATCCGTATATATATATAATCTGATATATATATAATCTGTATGTACGTACGTATATATATATATATACGTACATTACGTATGTATATATATATGATCTTGAGTAAATTGTGTTTTGGCACTATCACTTTTTACAAATTAGCCAAGAGATGTGCAGAGATTGTCTACAGAGCCATACTCACTAAGATCAGTGGGTCTGCTATGGCAGATGCGTGTTAGTGTGTACAAATCTAGTCTGTAAAGTGTACAGTGTGTGTGTGTGGGCGGGGGATCTAGAGCTCGCCTATGGGTAACATTAATCTCAAGAAGTTCCTTCCACACATCAACTGCCTCTACCGTAGCAGATTGCACTGTGTATACGAGTATATGTTAGGATGTCACTGGAAGTGTAGTTTTATTTGTTAGATTGAGATACCTGTAGGAATTGGTAGTTCATTCTTCGGGGAAGCAAAAATATTAAATTTTAAAGCATCAGAGAAATTTGAAAATATGAAATTTAATGAATCATTAACTAAAGCCGTATATATATTAGTTTGTAGAACAGATGGTAAGAATCTTCAAAGAAGCGCTGAAAAGTTGTAATTGGGATACAGCCAGATATACATTGCGTTTCTTAGCTGACTTGGTAAACTGCCACGTCATAGATGCAAACTCTCTTCTAAATTTGTTGGATAGCATGCTGGATGTTGCAAAAGAGGATGGAGTACCTGATGTAAGTTATTTACTTGGTATATTTAATGATTATCTGGTATAAAAAAATTTTTTGCGTGAAACTCTTGTTTTTTATTTCTAATTTTCAAACTTCCATTCTTCATACTTTGAATTGCTTACACATTTATTCCTCCTTAATATTATAAAGTTGATGAACCTTTCAAGCCATTAAAAAATTGGCAAAATAGAGGGGAGCATAAAGTCACAAATCCTCAGAACCCTTCCAAAATTTTTATAGACAAAAATGTTCCAAACAGATTTGCTCTACCTATATTATTACTACTTAACTGTACCAATTTAAAGAAAATCATTAATTTTAGTATTTTTCTAGAAGGTTGTTTATATCTGAATATACCAGGCTTAAAGAAATCGTATGAGACATCACTGGAAGATCGTAGATAACACAAAACAATGAACTACATGGTTTAGTCATTTTGACTGAAATTTGTATTGTTACTGCCGCACAGAAAATTTAACTTCCTGCTAAGTTTTGAGTTACAGGCATTTTTATCATCAATGACAGCTTGCTTTTAATCAAATGGGATAAGAAAAAAAGTGCAATAAGTTCTTAATCTCTAATGGAATATTTATAAGATTGGACAAAGAAATATACTCTGACATATTAATTGAAAAAACAGAGTTTTTAGTTTTCCAAACAGACTGCCAAGAACTTTATGTAAAGAGTGGTAGCAGGAGTAGAAATGACACTGAACGAAAGTCTCCTTGGGCTTGAAGAGGCCGAACTTGATTTCCCCTAGGTGGAAAATTTGAATAGCTTATCGTAGGGAGGATACTTACGCCTCATGTGACGCGTTGATTGATGTAGCTGAAGGCGGAGAAGGGTGGATTGCCATATGATTTTTGTCTGCAGGCTAGACACGTCGCAGACAATCCACTACAAATCCATAAATGTGTTTTTCTTACAGTTATAAGGGATAGTGAAAATCGGGCGGAACCGTTTCGGAACTTTTTTTTATGACACTATTCGATGTCACGTTTTATCTTCGAATGCTTGTGAGACAAATGTAAAACAAAATAGGTTATCCTTTTCTAAGATTTGCTGGCTTTAGTCTTTTTAAGAAATACTTTTTAATTGACCATATGTTTAGGCACGATAGGTGCGCTCAGTAGTTTACTTATTGTAACAAGATAATCACAGTAACACATCTCATGCAGTGTAATACAGTGGTTATCCTTCAACAATAAGCAGGCCACTGAAGAAGGACATACCAGGTGCCAAAAGGGTATAGCCAAATAAACATCAAAAGACATAAATTCAGAATATTTTTAGAAAGAACAAGAAATATCATTTTAGATCATTAATACTATTTCAATACTTTATTTACAGAGTTGTCATACAGAAATAAGTTGTATTTATTTAATTTCTATTTCTATATTCTTTTAGTGTTTAGAGTTTTTTTTAGATTTGATTCTTTTTTATTTTTTAATAGGTAAGAAGGTCCTGGTTTATTTACGCCGTCCTGTATTGTCTTCCATGGGTCGGGAGAGAATTATATGAGAAAAGAGAAGCTGAATTGGATATGTTGCTAACAACGATTGGTGTACTTCTTAATAAAAGGAGTAAAAAACATGTACCAGCATTAAGAGTCTGGACCATTGATGTGCCTCATACTCAGGAAGAAGTATGTTTTGATTATGTTGTACTAATTGATTCTTATTATTTTTTTATTTCATTTTATTATTAATAATTTCTATGCTTAGTATTTAGATTGCCTTTGGGAACAGATTAGAAAATTAAGACAGGATAATTGGCAAGAGAAGCACATACCAAGACCATATCTTGCCTTTGATAGTGTGCTTTGTGAAGCGTTGCAGCATAGCTTACCAACTTTATTAATACCACCGCATGATGATAGCTATGTGTATCCAAAACCAACTGTAATTTTTAGAATGTTTGACTATACAGACTGCCCAGAGGTTACTATTGTTATTATTATTATTATTATTATTTTCCAACGCTCTAATCATATGTTTCATTTCCCTAAACTCCATCAACCACGAACAACAGAGTTTCTACCATTTTTGAATGAAAAATATTCTTTGAAAGCTTGCTAGTACTCGAGGGTTTTTTATATGTATTAATATATAAACACAATACGCGCACCAACATACTCACACACAAATATGTACGTGTGTTTGTAACTGATTAAGTGAGTGAACAAAATATCCCAAAAGACAACAAATCGTTGGATGCTCAATTGTTAATTCTGTTTATATACTACCATCACATCTGATGTCATTAAGGTTTAAGTTAAAAAAAAACCATTAACCGAAATTTATCGGAGTTTTTTTTTTTTTTAGTTGCGAGTTTTTAGAAAATGGCTCTAGCAATTTTTTTAAACATTGTATGTTGACTAAATACAATAAACTGCGCATTTATGTATCTGTCATATTCATATGAAAAATGTTTCGGATAGATTTATTTATGGGTTTCTGAGGCATCTGTGCGCGTTAGACTCTCAACTCTAAATGTGTGTTTTATAGGGATTCATCGAGGCACTGCTTCGATCGATAATGTAGTTGCATTCACGTAGGCTGCTAAATCTTAAAAACCGTTAACGCTAAAACAAACTTAAGAAGATAGTATGAATACAATGACTTAAAATGACAAAAAGCTACTCACATTTGGAAAATAAATAAAAAAATCATTAAACAAAACAATGAAAAGTAACATTTTTACAACTTTTCTTGATGTTAAATTTTACTAAAAAAAGAAAAAAAAAAGACATTCAAAACTGAAAATTCTTACTTTCAGAGGGGTCCTGTTTTACCTGGTGCGCATTCTATAGAAAGGTTTTTGATTGAAGAACATTTACACCAAATTATTGAAAATTATCACACGGAGAGAAAAGAATGGTAAATTATGTTGGTTTTTTGGTTATTAGGTTTTTGCTTAAAATATGGATTTGTTTACTAATTTTTTATTTTTTGTTATTTTTAGCGCTACCCATTTAATTGAATTTCCTTATAAATCAAACATACCTTTGGAATACTGTATAGTAGAAGTAATATTCGCCGAATTATTTAACTTGCCTCAGCCAAGATATCTAGAACTTTTTTATGGCTCTCTTTTTATTGAACTAAGTAAACTGCAAACTAGTTCAATGCCTCAGGTATTAATTCTTTTATTACTATTAATTTATGAACAGTTTGTTCAGTTTTGATGTTGGTTTGTATGACTGCTAAATCTTAAGTACCATTAACGTTAAAACAAATCAAGAAGATGATAATATGAATACATAATTATTGATAAAATGACAAAAAGTTATCATGAGTGTGTGTGAACAAAATACGTCAAAAACGATAAATCGCAAGTCGCAGCTGAAACTTTGTGTTCTGTTTAGGTACAACTACCCATCTAACACGAAGGTTTCGGGTCAAAATTCATCACCCGGAAGTGCATCTTAACTGATTTTTTTTTTCTTCATTTTTCGATTTTCTCGTCTCCAATGATTTTTTTTAAAACTTAGTTTACAATTTACACAATTTGCAACATTTTCGCGAAAAATTGAATTTTTAAGGGACTTTCTGGGAGAATAGTTAAGCTTTCCTTCAAAGTAACACTTTATTACTATATATGTACCCCCACCACTTGTATAGTTATGTTAGGACAGAAATTGAAAATTAAAAAAAAATTGTCATTTTTTATATAACTGTATTAAAAGGAGTAAGAGAAAGTCGTTCGAGTGTTTCTCACCAGACTTTTTTTTATATATATATATCCATTTGTAAATTTGCATAAATTTAATTATTTTATTTTTTAGTATTTTATTCGTAGTAGCATGCTATTTCTTTTTGTCCCTGACCGGTTTCGGATTTGCATCCATCGTCAGAGCAGATTCACCAAGTTCACTTCAACGTAATGTTTCTGTTACACTCACACGTGTTGGTTTATCGGTATATATGTGGGGAGGTTATCAGGAATCAACAAGTGTGAGTGTAACAGAAACATTACGTTGAAGTGAATTCTCTACACGAACTTGATGAATTTGCTCTGACGATGGATGAAAATCCGAAACCGGTCAGGAATAAAATGAATATGTATGCTATGACGGATAAAATACCAGATGTTATCCAGCATTGCGGACCCATCCACGTATTCAATTATTTATTTTTTTATCAATTTTAATTTTTTGAATATTGCATTGATTATTCTTCTAAACTTTTTAGCAACTTGACTGCAAAGATCCTGCATACTACATATTTCTCTCATGGATTATTGTATATTATTTCCCCACTCTCTCACATGTATCAAACCATTTTTTTATGTGATCGTTCATCTCTGATAATCTACCTTCTCCTGAACCATCAATGTTTTGAATATATTAATATCTATAAAGTTTTTCTATATTTAAAGATTAGATTTAAAGTGCTTCTTTTTTTTTTCTTTTTTTTACAGGTACTTGCTCAGGCAACAGAAATATTGTTTTTAAGAATAGAAACCATGAACACTGCCTGCTTTGATAGGTATGTATAATTTTTAATTAATCTTTATTGTTAATATTATTATTATCACCTTCTAAAATTATTTATTATATTTTCGTCTTCAGAATTAAATTTTTTTTTTTTTTTTTTTTTTTTTACTTGAAAGATTTGTAAGTTGGTTTGGCTACCATCTCAGCAATTTTCAATACCGATGGAGTTGGGAAGATTGGGAAGAATGTTTAAAATTAGATCATGAACACCCTAGGCCAAAATTTATTAAAGAAGTTTTACTCAAAACAATGAGGTACGTTATTATGTTAATTTTAGCAAGATATTTACTCATTCTTTGTATTACTTTGTTTACCTTAATCACGGTTATACCTTTTTTTATTATACATTTTGTTAAATTATTAATAAAATAATGCATTTATCTCACTTCTTCATTTCCACAAGGATACTGCATTGGGATCAAATATACAGCGTTTCTTTGTATTGGGCACAGCATTTTCATCCCATATAAGCAACAAGAAGGGTTTTAGTTTTTGTAGCGAAGATATTTGAATAAATTTTTTTGAGTCCGTGATCATGAACACCCTAGGCCAAAATTTATTGAAGAAGTTTTATCGGTGTTTGTCAGTTTATTTTGGCAAACACTGTGAACACATAGACTGCCTAATAATTCAGACTGTTTTAGACTGTGCCTGACTGTTGTAGGGTACCTATGTAACATTGAAGGATTGGGTAGTGAGTTAGAATTACCTTTGTTGTTTGGTTAAAGGTTTTATAAACTTTATGAACTACAGCGTTTTTTTTTTTTACTGTTAATTAGATAAGGAAATTAGTTTACATAGATTCTATATCATTCTTGTTATAAAATCACTTGTCTGCACTTTGCATTGGCATCGCCTGTATAATAATATTTTGTGTTTTTTTCAGTTTTTATTGCTTTTTATTTTTTATTTTTAAAAACTATTTCAGGACATTACAAGGCGTTTCAGATGCAAATTTTTATTGATCATTATTTTCTGTTTAAATAATTCTTCGGTTTGTAAATTTCTAGCATCAGCGTGTATGTAAATTTGGCTTCTTTTTGTTATTTTGGAATATAGATGATTACAGATTTCAGATTTTAGAGGGCAGTAATGTGTTATATATTTGTAAAATTAATCTGACTAAAATTCGCCAAATACGCGCATCTGACTATTCTCGTCTGAACGCGAGTTGCAAGTGCTGTGGACGTTCTAAGCGATCGTTTGCTATTTTATCCAGAATGGCGTGCGTTTGTTGTCGCAGTTTATGTATAACATCGATGAGTGTTTTGGATATTGCCGTGATAATTGTTTTTTAGTAATATTGGTTTGAACGAGTGCGTTTCTATGCAGTTCATTCTTCTAGGGGGTCGATCCAAAGTTGCATTATAATTTCTGGTTATTAAGAAAGGAATTTCTGGTGAAGAGTTACTAAAACAGAAAACATTTATTAAACAGCCACACTTTATATATTTGTTTATTTTTATCCAGTCATAAAGACATCCATTATATGATCATTTCAAATACAATATTACAAAATAACGAAAATGAGAGTTTTGGATAACTTTCTATTTCGCTGATTTTAATAATAAAAATTACTTTTATTTTTCCCAGATTGTCCTATCATCAAAGAATTAGAGACATTGTGCCTCGTAGTTATGAGTGTGTTCTGCCTCCAAGGCCTGATCCTTTTTACAAATATACAGCCGAAGGGAGCAGTAAGTACAATTTATGTTTAGTGAGAGGTGAATGATGAATAGTTAGTTAGTTGAGGTTGCATCAACAAATATTTGCAATATAAATGTAGAACATTTAATGGTAAGGTTCTTCAGTGTTCATCCATTGTGCTGTCTGTTTCAATAGAAATTTATTAGATTAAACGTATTTACTGTAATACTTATTTAGCTGTTAAAAAGTACAATTGCTAAACAATGGTTTAAATACATGTCGAATTATTTTTTTGATGAAGAAGAAATGAAAATGCTATTGAGAAAATTTTCAGACATTTTCTTCAATCCCGGATCGAAGAGCAGTTATACAAAGTAAATCATGAGTGCGGAATGGCCAATCATATTGGGCAGATATTTCAAAACTAGTGTACAGGTCCCGTGCAATATGATTCAGGGCCAGGAATTGAAATTTTTGAAGACGATTTTTTATTCGGGGAGTACGTGCATTTACCATAATGGTGTATTAAAAAACTTCTTTTTTTTTTCTTATATTTACTATGCAAAATATTCCTACCAATTATTGGATTTGAATTACTGTTTCCTTTTTTCACAAGATATTATAGTGAAAATTCCACTAATAGCTTTTGCCGGCAATATACATGTATATATATTATTTTTCATAAGAACTTTAAGAAGAGTATTATATTGAGTAGGATCAGGATAAGGTAGGATAGGTGCTAATTGTAATAAATGTTTAATATTAATAACACTTTATATTAGTGGCAAATTAAAGCCACACTTACATATTCTTTTTCCCTTTAGCAAGAAATAGAATTTCACTATTTTTTGTAAATTATTTTAATATTATTGCTGTTGAAGAAAATATCATGGATAGGTCATAAAAATCTTTTTCTAAAAACCACTCAACATTTCGAACAAATTTATTGTCGTCTCCAGGGGTATTAAAAGGAAAAGTAGTTAAAAAAAAATTCTATAAATACAATAAACATAATAACAATAAAAATATATAAAGAAAATAAAAAAACTGAAGAAAATATACAATATTAATTAATTTAAAGAGCGATTATTAGATAGACAGAGATGATGAAATCTGTTATAGTAATTGTCACAACTCAGTTTTTAGTATGTTCGCTTTGTTTATTCTGTAATTTTTTTTTCTGCCTTTTCTTTAAAAAAAAAAAAATGAAAAAATTGTTCGAAACGTTGAATGTTGCATACGAGTTGATGCCCGATATTTTCTTATTTTATTATACAAGCCATTTTGAAGCTTACCTCACCAAATATCTCACCATTCCTTTCCAGCAGTCCAGGACATCTTTTTCTTTCATTACCAAACCAGCAGTAACCTTTACTACTATTTTATGTCTCTGATTTCATTCTTAACTCTTTCTTTGGCTAAAGATATACACCCCACTTTTAAAAATAGAAGTGAACACTTCAAGCATAATTAATGTGCAGAAAGAAGTTTCAGTTGTACTTTTAGATAATCTTATATTATAACTAATTTCTTCATAAAACCATTACCAAAAAGAGATATTTACGAATTTTTGGTTGTTCATCCCTTCGATGAAACCCAGTAGAAGCAAAATTTGAAGCTAGCGAAATACAAGTCCAACAACGTCTTGGAGATAAAAAGAATCACCCAACAAAACACAAAAATTAAATTTAGATCGAACAAATCAATCTTGAGTTTTTTTTTAAGCAATTCACACACAAACGAACACATAAACGATCATTGGTTATTGTATTAATAATAACAGAGCATCGTCTTTTTTTTGTTTGCATTATCAGCTAAATCAGATTCTTTCCTTAACAGGCCACAGCATTCTCGCATTTCATAATTTGAAACACAAGTACTGATAATGTTTTAAATAGAGTATCTCGGAAAATTTTGTTTTGCTTGTTGTGAAAGAAAATATAGATAGCAGTATATATAAATTTTTTATTGAAATTTTTTATAGGATATAGCAAAAAAAATAAAAAAATTGTTTTTTCATTTTTATTTATAAAAATATCACAAATGTTTTATTAAATACATTTCTTAAAATGCTTTACATTAAAGTTCTTAATATTAAAAAAAAATCTCACAATTCACTCTTTTGTATTTTTTTAAATCCATTTTCTCCGGAGTATATTATTTTTAGAAATTGCTTTAACTTTATTCAAGTTAGTTGAGAAGGAAACCCCCCCCCCCCCCCCCAATAATAAATATAATAAAATAGACTTGGATTACGCCAAATAAATTTTAGGGAATCACCTTTTTGACTATGTAATCTTTTATATAATTAATCCAGCCTATGCTCAGAAACCATTTTCCTCATCGATTTTTGTTAGCAGTTTTATTTCTAGTGATTAAAAAGATAGTCTGATAAAAATTTTTGGGTGATAATTACCTTAGTTTATGTTCTCGGAAAATTCTATCTGAAAATTAAATCTGAAGTAATTTCACACAATTTTTTAGATCATTCAGTTTTTTATGTCTGTTTAAGATTGGGATCTTTTTTATTTATAAAAGTTAGATACAAGTGTTAATTATAGCTTTCCAAATATCATTGAAATAACAAATAATAAATTTTTGGGAAGTTTTATGAAAGCTTCTTCATTTAACAAACATTGAAACCATCTATCAGATCCTCTATTTTTCCTATTCAGCTGAATTTGAATCCTATAGTAGGGAAATGGGTAGCTATTTCTTCAGGAATTTTGGTGCCCCTACGGGTGTCACATCCTAAAAACAGTAACAACTCTTACCCTGGTACTTCCAATATGCACCCAATATGCATAGAACCTGCAGAGGTAATTGATATTTATCACTTAGCTATAACGAATGGGGCACTAACCATTATAATATTATAAGTTTGAAGAAAATTTGTCTGTTAGAACTAATAGAATTTATAAAAGTCGTCAGAATTTCACACCATTGTAAAAACAAATGTTTTTGAGATTTGTACAAAGAAAATTATAAGTTAATATAAATGGAATAACAGGGAAAGGAATAGATTTTTATAATTCTCAGCTAATAGTTTTCCCTTATATATTTATTGCCATACCGTCCCTAACAACAAGCTCTCGTCTAATTTCCTTTTTCTAAACATTGACAAGATAAAATTCCAATCGAGAATCTGACATCAGAGACATTTTCCGTGGTAGCCTGCTTCATTTTATGGTCATCGACCGGTTTCAGGCGTTCGCCCATCTTCAGGATGCGTTTGTCAGACAGTGTGATAACACAGACTTGCACAGAGCAAATTCAGTTTATACACTCTGAGGTATAAATGAATTTGCTCTGTGCACTCTTGAGTGTATAAACTGAATTTGCTCTGTGCACTCTTGAGTGTATAGACTGAATTTGCTCTGTGCAAGTCTGTGTTATCACACTATCTGACAAACGCATTCTGAAGATGGGCGAACGCCCGAAACCGGTCGATGACCATAAAATGAAGCAGGCTACCACGGAAAATGTCTTTGATGCTTTCCAGCTCTGCGGAACCGACCACTACAACGAGAATCTGACAGATGTTTTTTTTCCCCTTAAATCGCATTATTTTACATCCGTATATTTAGGTGTTTAAAAAAAAAGTATTGCCTATTTGTTTAGGCCAACTTTTTACACCCATCTACCGCGAACGGAAACGGATAGCATTTACACTTTACAAGATATTGCCTATATTAATACACTTAAAACAAAATCCAAAGCACTTCTAACCACTCAGCTACCATAGCGTTTTAATTGCGCGGCGGCTGATTTAACACTTCAGTTTAAAGAGTTCCAAGTTAAAGGATAGTTAGCGATCTTTGTCAAAATAAGGTAAAATTATTTCCTAAATTTTCGTCGTTTAAAATGTACTAGTTTTTCTAGTTTTTAAGCAATATCTTTGGAACTTTGAAAATGGAGTATATTGTATTCATTTTGTTGTCATTGTTGTGTATTATCCAAAATGTCTTGTCACACTACTGTCCATCAACCATATTTAAATCATAATACTCCTGCTACATTTTATTACATATTTTCTAGCTTTTTCTTTATCCCTTGCAGTTGATTTCATATGTACTTATTCAGCAATATCTGTGGACTAGTAATTGTAAAATCTACTTTTGCTTAAATAATTATTGATCTTTAACTAATTGTTTTATATTTCTTATTTGACCTTTGGCAGTTTTGTACGAATATGATTTTGATATCCTGTTCACGATAATAGATATAGGATCTGTATAGTCAGTCTGTTGATCATTAATGGTTGTTTTTATCGTACTTGGTAAATTAATCTCAGGTTCAGATAAGTTATTAATGTTGTTAACTTCATGTTCCTTGGTAAGTGGATATCCTTCAATCCGTGTAATATTTTTAACACCAATTGTAGTCAATTCGTTTACAACTTCTTCTGGACTTTTGTCTTCAATATCTATTACTAAATTTCTAGTCCCAGAGTCTATAATAAAAGTGGTAGTATCACTTTTCGAAAATAAGTTTGGATCAAAGGTATTTGAAGTTTTTTGATACCATTCATCCTTATTTATATCAGTGGTTTCGTTAAACTGTTCAGTTATTGTTGTAAATTCATTTTCAGTAGTTTCATTTACATCTGATATTGTAGTAGTTTCGTTGATGTTTTCATTGATGGCGGTCTCCTTCATGTATTCTGGATAATTAGTTGTTGATTCTATGTTGAACTTTGTACTTTCTTCTTTAATGGTTGTATTTTCAGAGTTTACTGAAGCATTATTTTTATCCTCATCTTTTGAAGTAAAGTTCGTTAATAACTCTTCGATTTTACTATTATTTGCTACTTTTTTTGGCAATTCAGTTGTGGATATTTCAATTTTTCTTGTAGGATTATAATTATAATGTTTTTTATGTACATTATTTCCAGTTGCATTTTTATTATTTGTTGGTTTTATTTTCTCACCCCATTTGATGAACAATGGTGCATATCCATATGTTTCTGACCTGACAGTTGTCGTTCTTGGTGGTATTTTTATTTGTATTCTATTAGTAGTTGGTGATGTAGTTAAAGAAGGTGTTGGTCTTATCTTTGTGACACTATTTGTCGGCAATGATATTTGTCCCTCATTTTCTGTTACATGTAAAATAGTTATTGACTTTGTACTTGTGGTTGGTTTAGTTTCTATATCAGATGTTGAACTGCTTGTAGTACTTTCTGTTGTTTGCAAAATTGTTTCTTTTTCATCATTTATTTTCTGATCATATAATATCAGTTGAGAATTAATAGATGTTGGTAATTGTTTCGTTTCATTATTATTAATTAGATGTTTAACATCACTAAGATCATTTGTACGTGGTGTTGTGTAAGCATAACTGCCATCCAAATAGAATGGATCTGGTTCTGAATATCGTACGAATTCAGTTGATGGTTTAAAATTTTTTGGTGTAGTCGATGTAAAGTAGAAGCCATTATTCTGCTGCACATGAGGTGGTACATATGAAGGATAATGATGTTCCAATACAATTGGTTTGGGTAGTGTTTGTTGATAAACAGCCGAAGAGGGGCGCCCAGTTGGTCCTACAGAAGGAATAAAACCATCGTAGACTTTTTCATTTTTTCTGAATTCCGAAATAACAGTTATCGGTTCAATTTGATAATAAGTGCCACCTTGGGTCCAAGCTGTATTTTTAACTTGTGGCCTATTTAAAGTATCGAATTGTAAACCTAAAATATATGGTAAATAACTTTGACTGCTTTCACTTACTACGGTATATTGTGGTGGTTTCAATATTCTTGCTTGTTTTTTGTAAATATTCTTCATTACATCATCACTATGGTAATATTCACTATCCAGTCTACTTATTGGCAATTTTTCATGATCACTAAGTTTTTCCACTTCTATTACACGAATCTCTTCATGAGGATTACGCCACACTGTTGGTTTATTATTTTGTATATTAATTTTACTTTGATGAAATCTGTCTGCATTAATCTGTTTTAAACCTTGTTTTGACGTATATTCGTATATATCTTCAGATGATGGGTAACGTGGTATTTTAACCCTGATCCATATATCATCTGGATCAAATTTTTGTATTCTCCACAAGGCCAGTAGTCGATCATATATTGGTTTACATCTAGATTGTGCACAATTGTATACTGAACGATCACTTTGTCTAAATTCTAAATATCCACGCTCTCTAGTTGTGTCCACTAGCACGCCAGTTTTTACTTTTTCAAAATCATCAATTTTACCCAGTTTTCTTAAAAATCTTGCTGATTGTATTTTTTCCCAAAGTAATCTATCAGTTTCTATCTTTTCATCTAGACTTGGTGTAAATCCTGTATGTTTTATTAAACTATGAAATGTTGCATCTCTGAGTATCGTCTGCCAGTTAATTTGATGGCCATGGTTTTCCGTTTTCTTATTATTAGAAATATGCGGTAGAGGATCCGGTGGTGACAGAGTGTCTGATGGTGTTATTATGCCCTTTACTAAACAGATGTCCACTACCTGAAACATATATTTATTTTTAATATTAAAATGTTTCTTCTGGTTTATTGTTTTATTTGTTTATATTTACACATTTTTTGAAAAAATATTACTTTTAATAAATTGTATATAATAAAGTTAATAAAATATATAAATTATTTAATTAATTTAATATAATGTGGCGGTTAATTGAACACATTGAAAGAATACCTATTCCAAGATAGTGACCCCCATCTGTTGCTGTTGTAGTATTTCAAATCAAAACAGACATCGTATTATATTTTATTGTAAATTCGTCCACCTCAGACAATTTCATTTAAAGAAATGACTACTAATCGGTAATTAATGGCAACCATATCACTAGAAGATTATTACAAATTGTTTTATAGTTTCATTACTAGGATTGTTTTCAACAAAGTATATTACTTTTTTTTATAGCTGATTTATTTATTTTCCTACCGCTTTTATTTATTTTTCATTTAATTATATTCTAATCATTTACATTACTTGCTTTTTCTCTTGTATCTTACTTTACTCTTTCGTATACTTATTTATTAATATGTTTTATTATACACATGTTAATTTCATTGTAAGGAGCATGTGGATTAAAAACGATCACTCGTTAGGTTTACTTTTGAGGAATGCACACACGGCAAACCATTTTCCAAAAGCCACTAGAGAATAGGTTGCTTAAATGATAATTGGTGTTTTATAGATGATTTGAGATTTGTCATAGACAAAACAGAAAACTTCCAAAACAGAAAAGAAATTTTGATAATTTAATTTTCAAACATTGCTCCCTTATTATATCTTACTTCTAAAAGAGGATGTATTGCCAAACAGTGTCATATGTTTGACATTGAATTTTCCCTGAAACTTGTTTTGTGGTCAGAAAATATGCAATAAATAATTATATTTAATTAGAAATTGGCTCTTGAATGAATGTTGGATGAATAAAATTGTTCGAAAAAGAAGAAAAAAAAACAAAAAACGGAACTCAATTTAAAAATTCCATGGTATTTCAAGGTATTTACCACATGTTTCGGTCAAAAACCCATTAACCTATATTTGAACGGTATTTTTCAGGTTTTTCTTGATTTTTTTTAAACATGCCTTCATTGATTTTCTTTTGTCTTGGTTATCTACAATGACCAGGCACTTTTATTTGAATCATTATTCCAGGATTTTCTTGATTTAAACTTTCCGCTGAAGTGCCGTTTCAGTGAATTACATTCCACCACTTATAACTTTTTATTTTTTGCGATTTCCTCGAAAACACCCAACATGTAGTGAAAATTCCAATTTTGAAGAAAATTCGTGAATTATAATTATGTAAGAGAAAATGGTTTCGAGAAAACACTAGTTTCTTTTTTTTAATGGGTACACCAAAATATTTATTTCCGATCAAAGCGCATTTTGAGAAAAATTATGACGATCGCAAATTCTTGCTCTAACACCATTAAAAGCAAGTTGTAAAATGGTAGACCAAAGTTAAGAAACCGCTTAAAATTTTAATTTGTAATTCTAGCAATGCATTGTTTGAGGTGGTGCTTTTGAGGAAAGCTTATCGTTTGTATTTTCCCGTTAAAAAACAATTTTCCTGGAAAAGTGTTTCAACCAAAACAATCGAACTGATGAGTTAATATGTGAAGTTTTAAGAAAATCGTTGGAGCCATTTTTGAGACAATCAGCACTTACACGAGTTTCAGTTACAGCTGTTCATACATTTATATTGTACGAAATATCTCCTAGACAACCAGAAGAAGCGTAATTACATTATTGTCCAACAGACAGCGCCAACAATACGGACAAACCAAATAACATTTTCGAAATCTAATGAAGAACATCATAAAATTATTTTTTAATTTAATTTGAAAATTGTTTCAAATAAAAAGTGATGAGTTAACAGTATTTATGTTTGGCCGTTGTTAATTAAACAAGCGAAACAAATTAGTTGGTCGGGGCCAAAGAAGAATCTATATTCTTCTAAGAAGAAATAATCTTTCTTTAGCCCCAGCTAACTAATTTTTTAGCTTGTTTACAAAGTGATAACGTTTATAACGTGTATTTAGCAAATGAAATTTAAATTAAATAGCTTTAACTGTGTGTAGATAGTAGTATTCGGAGTTTAAAGAGAACCTTTGGAATCGAAAAAAAAATCTGGTGTGAAACACTCACACAACTTTCTCTTACCCTTATCTAGTTTGTGTAATTGACAAATGTTATAGTTTGTGTACCAAATTTAACGAAATTCGTCGAAATTGAAAAAAAAACTGTTCAGTAAAAGCGCACTTCCGGTTTACTAATTTTCCTTAAAACTCGGAATTTTGGCCATCTATTTATTTCTAATTAATTTTGTTTGGAGGATAGAGTTGTACAGTCATCACGGACACACAAATGATAGCAATTTAGAGGAAGCTGTAACCACACCCCTTCCCTAAAAGTGCCCTTAAATGAATTTTCCCAGAGAAACGTTTTAAATAAAAGATGTAGATATTTGCATGTTTAGTTAATATATGCAGTTTCAAGAAAATCGTTGGAGCAGTTTTTGAGAAAATCACGAAAAAGTGAAGAAATCATTTAGTAAAGTGTTAAAATAAACGCACTTCCGGTTATCCGATTTTTCCAAACTCGGAATTAACATTATTAAGGAAGCAGAATTGTCTAGTAAACTGAAATAGCACTTTAGATGAAAACCTAACTCCACCCCTCCCCCAAAAGTGCCCTTAAATGAATTTTCCCGGAGAAATGTTTCAAATAAAAGTGGTAGCTCTTTGTATATGTAGTTGATATACCAAGTTTAAAGAAAAGAGTCGGAGCCATTTTTGAGAAAATCGCAAAAATGTAAGAAAACCAGCTAGTAAAGTGGTACTTCCGGTTGAGGAATTTTGACAGATAACGTACTGTCAGATCCCATGGTGATACCTAAACGGAATATCGTGTTTCAACTTTCTACGGGTTTTCGCTTTTTGAGCTATGCTGTTCACATACATTCACACATACAAACCATTTGCTAAAAAACCACTTTTTTGGACTCAGGGGACCTCAAAACGTATATTTCCGGTGAAAACTCAATATCGAAAATTTGACACAATTACAATACTTCCTCTTACTAGGAGTAAGAGAGAAAGTAAAAACGTTTAATAAAGTGACACTATTCAGACATCAATAACCGGAACGGACTTGTTGCCTGATGCGGTGATGGTACCTAAGGGAATATCGGGTTTGGACATCCTTGTTTTTGAGATATTTTGTACACACACAAACACTTACGCATACACACACACGCACTATCACAGAAAATTCGCCAAAAACTTCTTTGCTTTTTTTTTGCATTCAGGTGTCCTCAAAACATGGATTTCCGGTAAAAAAACTTAATTTTGAAGATTTTGATACACAAATCACAGTACTTCCTCTTTGCATGCAAAAAAAAAATATGAATAGATGGGAAATAGTTAAAACAAGATTATGGATCACAATACGTATATTTCCGCTTATAAAAAAATGAATGGGGAGTTATTGTCCATTATGTACATGTGATATATGTTAACATACTCTCGTTTTTTCTTTTTTCTTTTTTTTAAATAGAACACTCTAGCCTGGCAGGTCGGTTGCACGTGAGAAGGCTTGAAAGTGAAAACATATTTGCGCATTTATTATACAGAGCATTATGTGTTAGTGAAATGAGATTGCCAAAAAGGATGGAGTACCTTTGTTATATAGTTGGTTAGTAGTAGTAAGATTTGCGCACGTGCTTACCACGATGAAGTGTATAATATCAAAACTAGGAAATCAAGCGTGACAGATATGCACATAATGATTCTGCATACCAACTTATCCTCCATCCTTTTTGTGAACTTTTTTTTTTTTTAAACCATTACTCATTTTATTTAACTGAAAATTACCTAAAAGTAATCTAAAACTAGTTACGTATATATAACCTCAACCAGCTGTGAATAGTATTGAATATTTACTCCTACTCTTTCGGCCATGTTTCTTCTCATTTCCAGATTACATACATATGTTTGCATACAAGACATAAAATCACTCTCTCACGCGGTTGCGTTAATCTGTTTCTCATCAAAATCCAACTTTAAACCACCTTTTTTTTTTATATAAGATTTTATCCTATTAAGGAGTCTTTTCTTTGGTTACTTCATTCGTTCAAAATGTTACGCCATTTAATCCCCCCATTAAAAACTATTTCTAACAACTGATCATTGTTAGTTTATACTCATATATATCTCCAGGCTGATATGATGAATTAATGAATTTATTCATATTGTGATGATTGAATGGACACTAAGCCATTATGTTATAATTTTTACTTTTTATTTCCTACTCCTCTAAAACAGAAGTATTAACACCTCTAAAATTTATTTTAGAAGCTTCTGGGCAATCTGTGGTATGAGGCTTTAAATTACCAATGTATGTTTTGCTGAGAACTGACAAAAATACTGCCTTTACTAAACGTTATCATATTCGGGTATCCAGCTCCTTTTTAGTATAAAAAAGTCTGATTGAAACATTCATTCAACTTTCTCTTACTGCAGTTGACACAGTTAAGTATAACGACTTTTTTCATTGATTCATTAAAACGACTTTTCCCTCCCCTAAAATTCTTAAATGAATTTTCTCAGAAAATAAAAATCGAAAAATGGCCGATTTAAATCTGGATCTTCTTTTAAAAAAAATGCTTTAACGCCACAATCGCCTCTTCCAAAATTAATGAAGTAGAGGGAGAAGGCTTTGTTGCTACACCGGCTGCACATATCTGGTCCAAAAAAATTTAGAGAAGCTGATATGAGCTGGGAATGTAAGCTTTGTCCAGGGCGTTCTCTCTCGTTAGATTCAGCATTTCTGAGGCAGCTGTAAAAGTGGATCCTTGCACCAGGAAGCTTTCAGGTGTTCCACATAACTATAAACAGCCACCTACGAGAGCAGTCGACTGGCTAGTTTCCAGTAGTAGCTGCCGCATGCCGAGTGGAAGTCTGTAAAACTCTTCTTCAAAAGCTGACTGATTTTCGCACATCGAACGAATTACTAGTTGCGATTGAATTATTACTTTGGGTTTATTTTGACACTCCGATCAAACAAAAACATTGGCTTAGAATCCACCCAATCCCCGAAAAGAAAGCTTTGAAAACAAAAAAACTTGATTCTATGCGTGAGGTGAAACTACGGGGACGTCATTGATTATGAGCTCGTTCCTGACGATCGTGCGATTACATCCGAACTCTACTATACTCTGCTGGAACGCATACACTCTGTTTTGCTTGAAAAATGCCCATCTTTGCAGCGCCCGTTCTACCGCTTATGTCGCCTGGACATAAAGGCAAATTGCCATCACTTAAGCATATATATATATATATATATATTTTTTTTTTTTGCAAGGCTATGCATGTTCAAACACAAGCTGAAGCAGCGCTCTGCTCACGTGCTAATGCTATTCTGTTCAGAGATTATATGCATGATCAAACAAGTTCTTTACAAATCCTGCGTTAATTTTTCAATAATAGCGTATTTTTAGCTTTTAGGCGTAAACCATATAAACACGCTACGCACTGTAAATTTTTAGCGAACGAAAAAATCGACATGTGAAACTTTTCTATTAATTGAGTATTTAACACATCAATATTTTTTTCTCACACTTAAAACCAAAATGGCGTCCCTAAATTTTGGCGCCTCGGACACTTGTCCGGGTTGCCCGCCCCCTAGAGCGGGCGCTGATCTTTGGTTACTCGAAAAAGTGTATTCCATCAACAAGACAACGCAAGGCTGCATAATACACGCACGCACGCGCGCGCGCGCGCACACACACACACACATACACATTTTCTACAAACCACTTTTTTTGGACCCAGGAGATCTCAAAGCGTTTATTTCCGGTAAAAACTCAACATCGAAAATTAGACACGATTGCAATACTTTCTCTTACTAACTGTAAGAGGAAGTAACAGTGTTATTGGAGCGCTCTACTGGTGTACAATATAATCTTACTTCTCATATTTATGTTAGAAAAACATGTGAAATTTGAATTTAAAGAAAATTTGTCTTTTATCTACATAATTGTCTCTCATAATTGTCCTCACGCGCTGGTCTAGTGGCCAGCGCACTCGCTTTTCGTGCGAGAATTCAGGGTTCTATTCCCGTTAGGGCGAAGTCGGTGTTGACCCAGCATCGTTAGTAGCGCCCTAGGTAGCAAAGGCCGGAACTAAACGGCGTGGGAACTGCGGCGTGCTTACCTCACGCTTCCCTATACAAATCGGCGTCTGGCAAGCCTTGGCCCTTCATGTGGGGGCTGTTGCGGCATAGTTTTTTTTTTTTTTTTTATACATAATTGTGCTACCTACCAGGAGTAAGAGAAAGTCGTGTGACTGTTTGCACTAGATTTTTTTCAAAGATAATTGAGTTTTGGTAGGCTCCTAGATAACTAAAACTAAATCAATGTTCCTCTTGAAGGTGCCTTTCCCTCAGTTGGCTGTCTGAACAATTAGTAAACAAACATGTCAACTCATTCAAGAAATTGTTAATTACAGCTATTTGAATTGTGGTAAGAGAAAGTTTTATAATGTGTGTTTCATCAAACATTGTTTTTGTTTATTTTTTTTTTAGGGAGTTAATTACTGACTCATTGTTAATTACTACATTAGTAATGTATAAACAATTATTGTTTAAATCCACGTAGGTTAAAATCATTTAAAGTTGTTTTTTTTTTATGAGAACTTAAACAAAATTAGAAATTATCATTACTTTTTCATATATTAAAATTATATAAAGTTTTTCTGAGGTTGGTTCATGTGTGACTAATTTTCCATAATAATCTAATAATGCCGTGGTGGTGGTAGTCATTTGTGACGGAAATTTTGGTATGCAAGATTAAAAAAACAATGAAAGGTCAAGAAAAAAAATTTAATGTCTTCAATAAAACCATGCATTATAACAGAATATACGTACATACACATACACACACACACACACCACACCACACACCACACACACCACACAAACATATATTAGATATATTATATAAAGATATAGATATATATACAATACTATACATTACTATCTACTATATATATACTTCCCTATCTATTCTCTTCTCGTTTAATGTGTGATTGTATGAAATTTTAATGTTTAATTAGCATGTCTATTTTCTGAAAGTAATTTATTATTGTGTTAATTTATGTTTATATGATAATTTTACTTTCTCTTATTGATGTCAAATTTTTTCAGTTTCAATTTTCAGTGAAGATACGCCTTTGAGGTCTCCCCCCCCCGGGCCTGATTATGACGACTATATAGAATTTTAAAACGTAAAATAACGTTTTTTTTTGGGAGGCACCTATTTGGTAAACAAGCAAACGTTTCTCATATTTAAAAAAAAAAAACAAACGTTTTTTGTTCCGGAGGGTAATTTCACTCTACAAAATTGCGTACAGTCAATCTCACTGGTCCATTCCCATAATACCACCAAAAATCAATTTCCCGGTAAAATATTGCAAATAAAGGTGATAGATAGGTTTTATAATCTTGCAGTGACAATTCTAAGTTTAAAAAAAAAAAAAAATCTGACGTGAAACACTCACACAACTTTCTCTTACTCTTGTTCTCAAAATTATAATTGACAAATTTTATAGTTTGTGTACCAAATTTAACGAAATTCGTCGAAAACATAAAAAAACTTTTCAGTTAAAGGCCACTTCCGATTCACTAAGTTTCTTAAAATTTCGAATTTTGGCCATCTATTTATTTCTTATTCATTTTTTCTGCTTAAAGAAAAATCATTGGAGCAGTTTTCAAAAAAGTCGCGAAAAACTAATAAAAAAAAAAAATCATTCAGTAAAGTCGCACTGATGGATTCCGGTTGATGGATTTTGCCCGAAACCTTCGCCTACGTGATGGATGCAAGAAATTATATCTATTTTATTTAAAGAAAATTACGATATGAAGAAAATGCAAGCTCGTTGGCAAAAAAAGGGTACACGCAGGTACAAGAGTACAGTTACAGGAAGAGTTCATGAACCTTGTTAGCATTATCTACCCCTTCTTCTCACAGGTGGGAAGATTTGAACGAACAATTAGAGGACATTCCTTCAAGAAGAGTCTAAAACAGATATTCAAGCAGTACACTTGTTTTTCGCTCTTTTAGAATCAGTGGCAGTTTAAGTTATAACATAAGAGTTTATTCCAATTAATTTCAGTAAATTAATAATCATATTGCCTATGTTATTGAATAGCATTAAATATCCTTAAAGAATATATTTAATTTAATCTACCAGTGTTTTCTTAATTATTCTTATTACTTCTCTCTCTTAAAATTTACAAACACAAGCCCTTTTACAAAACCGCTCAAGCCACTACAAGCTACCACTACACCACTACAACACACATCACACCAATCACATTTCACCTAATTTATTTCCAATTTGAAGAAAATTGGTTGATTAGAAGTGCGATTTCACAGAACAGATTTCTGAGTTTTAAACTTGGAAGCAAACTATATATATATATATATATAATGATCCCCTATGAAGTCTAAGAAGCCTGCAATCTTTTCTATGTATCATCCCTTCCTTTCGTAATCCAACCTTTTTCATTGGAAGGCTTCTTTCACCATTTTGTTCCTATGTCTGTCTAAGCCTGCATTGGAATTTTTGTGCCAACGACCATTGTATACTAAATTAGACTTGTTGGTCGTTACTAGTCCATTCTTAATAAAATGCCCATACTATCTGGACGTTTCTATGTTGATTGCTGGTTGGCCTTGCTATTCAAGTTCCTCACCACTTTTTCTTCTCGTTTTAGAGTAACTCTTTTATTTTCTGGAAAAATGTATTTCTAGTGGGCGGAGTTTCATTGTTGGTGGATGTTGTGACGTCAGGCTTATTTCAAAACTATCATTTTAAATATTGGTGGGATTCATTTGAGGCGCTGCCAGGAGTTATAATTTAAATTTACGGTACTCCACTAACAGCATTTATATGAAAAGGTCGGACGAACTAAATCTTCAGTAACAATGCTCAGTTAATTACAAAACGTATTGTTTTGCATGAAAAAAAAAAAAATCTGGTGTGAAACACTCACACAACTATCTCTTACTCCAGTTCTCAAAATTATAATTGACAAATTTTATAGTTTGTGTACCAAATTTAACGAAATTCGTCGAAAACATAAAAAAACTTTTCAGTTAAAGGCCACTTCCGATTCACTAAGTTTCTTAAAATTTCGAATTTTGGCCATCTATTTATTTCTTATTCATTAACTAGTAATACTAGTTACTAGAAATACCTCAACTAGTAAAATGGTACTTCCGGTTGAGGAATTTTGAAAGATAACGTACTGTCAGATCCCATGGTGATACCTAAACGGAATATTCAGTTTCAGTTTCTTCTATTTTTTTTTTTGAGCTATGCTATTCACATACATACAGACACACACACACACACACAACCATTGCTAAAAACCACTTTTTTGGACTCAGGGTACCTCAAAACGGATATTTCCGGTGAAAACTCGATATCGAAAATTTGACACGATTACAATACTTCCTCTTACTAGGAGTCTACGAAATGGCCAATTTTCATCACACATACAATTCTTATTAGCGTTTAAAGACCGTTGACGCATGTTTCATGGAGAAAATCACCAAAAAAAAACTGACAAACCTATTCCAGTAAAGTCGCACTTCCGCTCAACCGATTTTCTTCAAAATTTTTGGGAAATTTTAGCAACTTATATAATTATAATTAATATTATTTAGTTGACAGAATTGCAGTTTAGAGGAAGCAACAACCCCACCCTTCCACCAAAAGTATCCTTAAATGCATTTTACTGGGGAAATGGTTCAAATAAAAGTTGTAGCTCTCTTTGTATGTGTAGTTGATATAATTAAGTTTAAAGAAAATCGTTCGAGCCATTTTCAAAAAAAAAAAATGACGAAAAACTGAAAAAAGAAACCATTGAATAAAGTCTCATTTTAGGTTGATGGATTTTGTCTTGAAATCTGCAGTGATAGAGAAACGGAATACCAAGTTTTAGTAGCTTTCTGGGTTGTTTTTTTTTTTTTTTCATTTTTGAGATATTTTGTTCAAACACTCAGACCATTTAGAAGACCTCAAAACATGTATTTCTGGTGAATTATTCAATTTCGAAAATCTGGCACGATCGAAATTACTTCCTCTTACTGAGGGAGTAAGAGAAAGTAAAAAAAAAACATTAGATTTATTGGAGAGAATTCTGAGAGATAGATGTGACATGTTGATTTTCAAATTTTATTAGGCTTTGTTCAATGTTATTGGCGCTGTCTTCTGGGCTACAATGTAGGCCCTTCAATTATATCTGTTATGGTGCTTAGCAACACATAATCTCACCACCTCTATAATTTATTGTTAGGGCATTGAGTATAAGTTTTAAGTTTGAAGAAAGTTTGTCAAATTTATAATAATTGTATTGATTGCAATAAGAGAAGGGAATAAATAGCTGAGTGGTTAGCGTACTGGACTCCCACGCGGAGGACTCGGGTTCGAATCCAGCTGTTGCTACCCTTAAATTTTTTCTTCCTAGGAGCCTCTACAGCGGGACCTTCCTAGGTCACCGGAAGTGTTGTCTGTAACGAGTGAACACTGTCTGGAGGCCGGCAGTGCACTGAGAAGGCTTCGGGCGCCAATGACAATATAGATGTTGATGCGCATTAAATTTAAAAAATTACTAAACTTTACTTCAAAAAATTAATTAGTTTTGAGCTTCATAAAATACTATGTAAATGTTCGATAATTTAACTTTCAAAAATTTTAGGTAAAGACGATTCTGTTGTTGTAGATAATGCATTTTTGATTTGTTTTTTTTTTTTGTAACACAATGAAATCGCTACATGCCTTTTTAAATTCATTGTTGAGTTGTCTATTATAATCTTTATATGTAGAAGATCGGAAATGGAACTGAACAACTTTCTATCTAGTTCGGAAAATATGTTTTATTCTTTTCTAATGTTAACCGGACGGAAGTGTTTCGCACTAACTCTCTCTTCTATCCATTTTTGTCTACTACCAAGTTGAAACTAACAAATGATTATTGTTTATAAAATAATCATTAGCAATAATCTCATATTTATTTTTTTTTTCTTACGCAATAAATAATCAAAGTTCCACACATTCCGATTTATTATATTATCATTTAAAAACCAGACTTTCTCTTCCTGCATTTTTCATAACTTCAACTTGACACATTTATTACAAAAATTAGAATTTTTACATTTAATTCGCCTTAGTATATGAAGTGTTGGAGCCGCGCAGTTTTTTTTTTTAATTTAAGGCGCGTCAGTATCTAAGGTCATTGGCATCTGGAGCTTTCTCAGAGCACTGCCCAAACTCCGGACAGCATTTTCTCGTTTCACACCAGATTTTTTACTTTCTCTTACTCTCCCTGGTAAGAGGAAGTACTAATTGTGATCGTATCAAAATTTTCGAAATTGTCTTTTTGCACCGGAAATACATGTTTACTGACAAATTTTATAGTTTGTGTACTAGAATTTAATGAAATTCGTCGAAAACTGAAAAAAAAACTGTTCAGTTAAAGCGCACTTCCGGTTTACTAATTTTCTTGAAGCTTGAAATTTTAGCCAACTATATTTATTTCTAATTAATTTTATTTGGATGATAGAATTGTATAATGAACTATGATAGCACTTTTACATAAAAACCTAACCCCATCCCTCCCCCAAAAGTGCCCTTAAATGAATTTTCCTGGAGAAATGTTTTCAAATAAAAGTAGTAGCTCACTGTATGTGTTGTTGATATACCATGTTTGAAGAAAATCGCAAAAAAAAAAACAAACTAGTAAAGTGTTATTTCCGGTTGAGGAATGTTGACAGATCCCATGGTAATGATATCTAAACGGAATATCAAGTTTCAACTTTCGACGGTTTTTCGTTTTTAGAAACCACTTTTTTTCACTCAGGGGACCTCAAAACGGATATTTCCGGTGAAAACTTGATATCGAAAATTTGACAAGATTTCAATACTTCTTTTTAAGGCGCGTTCTCACGAGTCAAGTTTAGTTGACCGATTTCAGTTGATCAGCAGAAGTTGAATGAAAAATCTAGTGAGAACTTTTTCTTTCAATAAAGTTGATCAGTTGTTGTGGTGGTTGGTTCCACAGAGCTGGAAAGCATCAGAGACATTTTCCGTGGTAGCCTGCTTCATTTTGTGGTCATCGACCGGTTTCTTAGAGTTAAAACCAGTCAGTGTGTAAACTAAGTTTTCTCTGTGCACGTCTGTGTTGTCACACTGTCTGAAAAACGCATCCTGAAGATGGGCGAACGCCCGAAACCGGTCGATGACCACAAAATGAATCAGGCTACCACGAAAAATGTCTCTGA
>JAAEAF010004462.1:0-74907 GCA_011037195.1 Triatoma infestans | reverse complement strand
AAACAATTACGAAATATATATTTAAAAATCAATGAACCTTCTTATAAAGTCAATAAAAGAAAGAAATACTAACTTTTGCAATCAATCAATAAATTTGCCAACCGTTCAAGTTTAACAAATTAGGCAATAATTTTAATGATTCAGTTTTTTTACCTTGGGTAAAATTTGTCCCAGTATTTACTGAAGAATGTGGTAAACTTTTTTTTTCTGTTTATTTTTTTAACATTGAAAATCTCCTCTCATATTGGCATACAATTCTATTTTAGCATATTAACAAATATATTTTATTCGTTATTATAGACCAAAATAGGATCCAGGCATGCTAGCAACTTTTTTCCTTGTATTGTTTGGCATTTCAGAGTCTTCTTATAACCTCTATAAAAATTAAATTTCTTATAACTGCCTTTCATAAAAATTTAAAGAAATTCATTGTAACCGATTCGAAGGAAATCGCCAAAAAAAAAAAATGAAAAAACTCATTCATAAATTCTCACTTCTATTAAGAGGAAGTGAGTAAACAAAAAATCGATCGAGTTTTTACCGGAAATATCCGTTTTGAAATCCACTGAGTCCAAAAAAAAGTGATTTTTAGCAAATGGTCTGTGTGTGTGCGTGTGTTTGAACAGCATAGATCAAAAAAACGATAAATCGTAAAAAGTTCAAACTTGATATTCCCTTGAGGTATCACCATGGGATCCGACAGTAGGTCATCGGTCAAAATTCCTCAACCAGAAGTACCACTTTACTTGTTGGTTTTTTTTTTACTTTTTTGCGTTTTTCTCTAAAATGGCTCCGACGATTTTCTTCAAAATTTTTATATAAACTAAACATACAAAATTCTACAACTTTTATTTGAAACATTTCTCTGGGAAAATTCATTTAAGGGAACTTTTGGGCAAGGGGTGGGGGTTAAGTTTTTCTCTAAAGTAGCTCTATCATAGTTGATTGTATACAATTCTATCATCCAAACAAAATTAATTAGAAATAAATAGATGGCTAAAATTTTGAGTATCAAGAAAATTAGTAAACCGGAAGTGCGCTTTTACTGAACAGTTTTTACTTTCTCTTACTCCTAGTACGAGGAAGTATTGTAATCGTGTCAAATTTTCGATAATGAGTTTTCACCGGAAATATCCGTTTTGAGGTCACATGAGTCCAAAAAAGTGGTTTTTAGCAAAAGGGTCTGTGTGTGTGTGTGTGTGTGTGTGTATGTATGTGAACAGCATAGCTCAAAAACGAAAAATTGTAGAAAGTTCAAACTTGATATTACGTTTAGGTATCACCATGGGATCTGACGATGCGTTATGTGTCAATATTCCTCAACCGGAAGTAAAAAACCCCCAAAAACCTTTACTAGGTTGTTTTTGTTACGTTTGCAATTTGTCTCACAAAATGGCTCCGAAAGATTTTCTTTAAACTGGGTAGATCAACTACACATACAAGAGCTACAACTTTTATTTGAAACATTTCTCCAGGAAAATTCATTTAAGGGCACTTCTGGGGGAGGGGTGGGGTTAGGTTTTCATCTTAACTGCTGTTTCAGTATATTAGACAATTCTGTCATCTAAATAATGTTAATTAGAATTAAATATGTTGTTGAAATTCCGAGTTTGAAAAAAAATAGATAACCGGAAGTGCGTTTTTACTGATATCTAATTTTCAGTTTTCTGGTATTTACTCGAAAATGCCTCCAACGATTTTCTTTAAACCAACGTTGTTAACTATACATATAAAGAGCTACAACTTTTATTGGAAACTTTTCCCCTGATAAATTCATTTAAGGGGATTTTTGGGGGAGGGGGGTTATGTTTTTCTTTAAAATGCTATCACAGTTGATTATACAATTCTGTCATCCAAATTGAAATAACTAGAAATTAATATATGACCAAATTCCGAGTTTCAAGGAAATTAGTAAACCGGACAGTTTTACTGGACAGTGTTTTCACTTTTCGACGAATTTCATTGAATTTGGTACACTAACTATAAAATTTGTCAATTATAATTTTGAGTACTGGAGTAAGAGAAAGTTGTGTGAGTGTTTCACACATCAGATTTTTTTACTTTCTTTTACTCCTAGTAAGTGTAAGTACTGTGTAATCGTGTCAAAATTTCTATTTCGAGCTTTCACCGGAAATATCCGTTTTGAGGTTCCTTGAATCCAATAAAATGGTTTTTATCAAATGTTGTTTGTGTGTGTGTTGTTGTTTATATGTGAACAGCATAGCTCAAAAACGATCAAAATTCCACAACCGGAAGTACCACTTTACTAGAGTAGTTTTTTTTTTTTACTTTGTTGCGATTTTCTTTAAAAACAGCTCCGACAATTTTCTTCAAACTTGGTATATCAGCTACACATACAATGAGCTGCAATTTTTATTTAAAACATTTCTCTGGGAAAATACATTTAAGGGCCCTTTTGGGCGGTGGGGTGAGATGGGGGGTTACGTTTTCATCTAAAGTGCTATTCCAGTTTATTAAACAATTCTATCATGTAAATAATGTTAATTAGAATTGAATATGGTGTTAAAATTCTATGTTTGAAAAAAAATTGGATGACCGGAAGTGCTTTTTTTTTTTACCACTTTACTAAATAATTTTTTTACCGATTTTCTAAAAAAAAAAAATCTGGTGTGAAACACTCACACAACTTTCTCTTACTCCATTTCAAAATGATAATTGATAAATTTTATAGTTTGTGTACCAAATTTAATGAAATTCGTCGAAAACTGAAAAAACTGTTCAGTAAAAGCGCACTTCCGGTTTACTAATTTTCTTGAAACTCGGAATTTCAGCCATCTATTTATTTCTAATTAATTATGTTTGGATGATAGAATTGTATAATGAACTAGGATAGCACTTTGATGAAAATCTAACCCCACCCCTCCCTAAAAGTGCTCTTAAAAGAAATTTTCCCAGAGAAATGTTTTAGATAAAAGTTGTAGATCTTTGCATGTTTAGTTTATGTACGAAGTTTCAAAAAAATCGTCAGAGCCATTTTTGAGAAAATTGCGAAAAAGTGAATAAATCATTTAGTAAAGTGGTAAAGTTAAACGCACTTCCGGTTATCCGATTTTTTTCAAACTCGGAATTTCAACAACATATTTAATTCTAATTAACATTATTTATAATGGCAGAATTGTCTAATAAACTGAAATAGCACTTTAGATGGAAACTTAATCCCACCCCTCCCCCAAAAGTGCCCTTCAATGCATTTTCCCGGAGAAATGTTTCTAATAAAAGTTGTAGCTCTTTGTATGTGTGGTTGATGTTTAAAGTTTAAAGAAAATCGTCGGAGTCATTTTTGAGAAAATTGCAAAAAAGTAAAAAATCCAACTAGTAAAGTGGTACTTCCGATTGAGGAATTTTTACAGATAACGTACAGTCAGTTCCCATGGTGACCTCTAAAGGGAATATCAAATTTCAACTTTCTACGATTTTTCTTTTTTGAGCTATGCTGTTCAAATACATACATACACACACACGGACACACGGAGACACACACACACACACACAGACCATTTGCTAAAAACCACTTTTTTGGACTCAGGGGACCTCAAAACGGATATTTCCGGTGAAAACTCGATATCGATAATTTGGCACGATTACAATACTTCCTCTTACTAGGAGTAAGAGAAAGTAAAAAGAGGCTCCTATTTTTTTGAAACTTCTTATATAAACTAAACATAGAAAGATGTACAACATTTATTACAAAACATTTCTCTGAAAAAAATTCATTTAAGTCCACTTTGGGCTTGGAAGGGGGGCGGGAGATGTGGTTATGTTTTTCTCTAAAGTGCTAACATACAATTCTACTATACAAACAAAATTAATTAGAAATAAATAGAAAGGACCAGAAAATTCCGTGCTTCAAGGGAAATTAGTAAACCGGATGTGCGCTTTAACTGAACAGTTTTTTTTTTTTTTTTTTTTCAGTTTTCCACGAATCAAATTTGGTACACAAACTATAAAAATTTGTCAATTATAATATTGATTACTGGAATAAGAGAAAGTTGTGAGAATGTTTCACACCAGATTTTTTTTTTGTTTTGTATATTTAATTGAGTGAACTAAATTTATATTAAATTCTAACTAAAATTTATTTCTATTGTACTATGCTATTTAAATAGAAATAAAATAAATGGCCAATTAATGAAGGAAGTTTTTAAAGTGAAAACACTAATGTAATTTGAAGGTACTTTTTCTAACACGCTTATCAAATAAGGAGAGATTTCACTTTAACTATTGAAATCAGGAAATAAAAACGATACTTTAAATGGATCTATTGAAGTTCAGATATTGTGGAGTAAAAGAAAATAAAAAAAAACCTATGGCCAGAAATATGTTTAATAATTTAAGAATTTCAAGGAATTAATATGATAATGAATTTTATTTAAGTAATATTTATGCACAAAATAGGATTATTTCATCCATATGAAAGGTAAAGTTTTTAAGCTACTTATTTAAAGTACTTTTTTTATTTTATAATATATTTACTTCCTTTAAACACTATTGGATAAAATAATCTTTGCTTTATAAGTATTTTAATATTATTTCTTTGTCAATAAATAAATATTAATATGTATAAAATATTTTACTATACAGTATCGAGATTTCTATCTGAAAATGAAAGCCAGGTTATTTTCAAGATAACACAACTAGGTTAGAACAACATAGCAGGTTATAGTTTGATGGTAGGTTATAATATATCATCAAGAGGTGTTATTATTTCAATAAATTTATATATATGGCATTAAGATCCAGCAATATCTGTTTTAAAATTGATAAATATTCTGTTATTATTGATGTGGGATCATTTCTAAAAATTCTTTTCTTATTTTTTTTTTTACTTTCTCTTACTTCTTAGTAAGAGGAAGTATTGTAATCGTGTCAAATTTTCGATATCGAGTTTTCACCGGAAATATCTCTTTTGAGTTTCCCCTGAGTCCCCCCAAAAAAGTGGTTTTTAGCAAATGGTCTGTGTGTGTGTGTGTGTGTGTGTGTGTGTGTTTATGTGAACAGCAGCATAGCTCAAAAACGAGTAACCGTAAAAAGTTGAAACTTGATATTCTGTTTAGGTATCACCTTGGGGGATCTGACAATACGTTATCTATCAAAAGTCCTCAACCGGAAGTACCACTTTACTTGTTTTGTTTTTTTTGTTTTTTAAACATTTCTTCGCGGAAAATCCATTTAAGGGCACTTTTGGGGGATGGGTAGGGTTAGGTTTGTAACTAATGTGCTATTTCCAGTTTATTAGGCAATTCTTTCATCTAAATAATGTTCTAATTAAAATTAAATATGTTGTTGAAAGAAAATCCAAGTTTGAAAAAAAATCGGATTACCTTAAGTGCTGTTTACTTTACCACTTTACTCAATAATTTTTTCACTTCTTAAAATTTTTTTTGGGCGATTTTCTCAGAAATGGCTCCAACGATTTTATTGAAAACATCCCATGTAAACTAAACATACAAAGATCTACAAAATTTTGTTTGAAACATTACTCTGGCAAAAATTCATTTAAGGACACTTTTTTTGGGGGTGTAGTGGAGTTATGTTTTTTTTTCACTAAAGTTCTATCATAGTTGATTAAATATAATTGGATGATTAGACTATACAGAATTCTATCAATCCAAACAAACCTAATTAGAAATAAATAGATGGCCGAAATTCCACGTTTCAAGAAATTAGTGTAACGGCAAGAGAGAGAGGAAACAGGCTCTCTCTGGTATTCTCTAACTTAAGCAGGCTAGAGTGGGAGAACCTGTGTATAAGCCAGTGAGAATCTACCATCAGGAGATATCTATCAGATTCAACCATACACCGTATCGTGTCATATCTCTACTCCAACCCTTTATTCTATAAAATAATTACAAGTCCAATGCAGTTTGTGTAAACTTATAGCTATATTATAACAGTGTCTTCATAAAAAATAAATGATAAAACAAAAAAATCGTTTCCGTTGAGGTATCACCATAGGATCCGACAGTAGGTCGTCTGTTAAAATTCCTCTACCGGAAGTACCACTTTATTTGTTGGTATTTCTTACTTTTTTGCGTTTATCTCAAAAATGGCTCCGACGATTTTCTTCAAACTTTTTATATAAACTAAACATACAAAGTTCTACAACTTTTATATAAAATATTTCTCTGGGAAAATTCATTTAAGGGCACTTTTGTGTAAGAGGTGGACTTATGTTTATCTCAAAAGTGCTCTATCATAGTTGATTATACACTTCTATCATCCAAACAAAATTAATTAGAAATAAATAAATGGCTAAAATTCTGAGTTTCAAGAAAATTAGTACACAGGAAGTGCGCTTTTACTGGACAGTTTTTTCAGTTTTCGAAGAATTTCATTAAATTCGTCCAATTACAATTTTGAAAACTGGTATAACAGAAAGTTGTATGAGTGTATCACACCAGATTTTTTCATTTACTGGGAACTCTAATACTTGTTACTAAGAGAAATAGAAAATTAAAATTAATTATAAATACTTAATTAAAAAAAAAAAAATACTATTTTTATGGTTATTGATAGTTTATTTAATCATTACCCAACAAGTCAGATGACGTATGAATGAAAATTCAACACGAACTGCCAAGAACGCGAATAATGTAAGGTTAGACACCAGTAGTGCACTCTAGTAGCGGCCAGTATATACTAACACCCAATCTTTTAGTGCACTTGTATTTAATGATTAAATATACTAGTTAATAAAATGAATTTTTTTATTTTACAACTACTTTATAATAATATTGTTATTATAGAAATATTATCATTGCTATAATATCATAATTTAAATAATTAATGCGAACAGTAATAGGTAACTGTAATCTGAATGTCGAACTGACATTTACACAGTTTATGTTCAAGATGGAGCAAATGTACATTTGCCTCTGCAAAATAAATATATTCTAACTGAATCAATTTTTGTAAGGGGAAGTACAGTCTGGGCTTAGATTGTAGGTCCGTCTCTTCCCTTGCATCAGATGATGAAATCATATCCAACTGAATCGAAGTAACTTTCCTATTTGAAGTGTTCGGAACACAAGACGCTTTCTAGAGATGGTATGCTAGGTAAATTGTGTGTACAAAATTTATGGCAGTGAATAGTGAAGTCTCACTTCAGATTGTCTTCAAACTGAGAATTTTAGCAACTTATATAATTCGAATTACTATTATTTAGTTGATAGAATATAGCACTTTAAAGGAAACCATAACCCCATCCTTTTACCGAAAGTCCACTTAAATGAATTTCCCCCGTGCAATGTTTCGATTAAAAGTTGTAACACTTTGTTAATGTAGATTTAATATTAAAATTTAAACAAGGTCATTAGGACCGTTTTAGAGAAAATAACAGAAAACTACTTTCAGCAAAGCGAGTGCGCC
The DNA here is from genome assembly GCA_011037195.1 of Triatoma infestans. Classification (NCBI taxonomy): domain Eukaryota; kingdom Metazoa; phylum Arthropoda; class Insecta; order Hemiptera; family Reduviidae; genus Triatoma; species Triatoma infestans. Next base: position 67,518 of record JAAEAF010004462.1, on the reverse strand, counting down.
GGAAGTAGAAAAACTGTTGGACAAAAGTATTGCATAAAATTTCAAAATGTTTTCTTTCATGATAATACATTTGTTTTTTTATGGATTCATTTTAAATAGACTTTGACCCAATGGAGAACAAGATAAAACCAATTTGTTTATGTTTTTATAACGAATAATCCGTTTATACCTTGTAAACACAAATCCTCCCAGTACGTCATTTCATTGCCTCTGAATAATTACTCTCTCTTACAAAGTTTTCTTTAGTATTTTTGTTATCAGTTTTTTTTTTTTTAAAGGTAGTTTCATTTTTTTAAAGCATTAAATGTCTCGTGAAGGAAATTATTCTGAAGAAATAGCAGTTCGTGTGGTAACATTGCATGAAGAACGGGTTCAGCAGTCATTTATTGCTCAGAGACTATGAATGAACCAATTCACTGTTTCAAGAATGTTAATGCGCTACAGGGAGATACTCCCGAAGATCTACCACGGGCCATCCGAGACGTACAACTCAGACACATGAGAGATTTATTCATCTGAATGTGTTAAGGAACAGGTTCAACATTAGCAATCAATTACGTCACTGATGTCCGTAATGCCATATTTCAAGTAGGACAGTCAGAAGAAGGTTAAATGAACCAAAGTTGGCTTCCAGGATACGCTATTGGCCTTCTTCTCACCAAAGCACATACAGTCGCTAGACTGCAATATTCACGAGAACATGTCAATTCGACAACAGAGGATTGGAGACGTGTTTTATTTACAGATGAGTCGAGATTCATCCTACATTCTCCAGATGGAAGGATGAAAGTTTGGAGGCGTCAAGGTGAAAGATATGTAGAGGCTAACATTTCTCCAAGAGTGGCTTTTGTGGAGGTTGTGTTATGATTTGGGGAGACACATGTTTTGATGGACGTATAGACTTACATATCGTGGAAAATGGAACGCTAAATGCCCGAAAGTATCTTGAAGATGTTCTTCAGCGATAAGTTGTGCCAATTTCTGAGTGAGTCGGAGAACTATTTCTATTAATGCAGGACAATGCCAGATATCACACTGCTCGAGTTGTCCTTGAGTACATACAGGGTGTTGGGATTCTACGTTTGGTTTCTCCACCGAGAAGTCCAGACTTAAATCCAATAGAACACCTTTGGGACACAATTGGAAGACGGTTCAGGCTTCGCCTGATTGCCCCTAGCACTCTCAGGTAGCTACGTACAGCAGTTATTGAAGAATGAAATGAGATTTCTGAAGAGGTTATACAAAATCTAATCTCTTCAATGCAAAGGAGGCTTGCTGCTGTTATCAGAGGAGGTATTAACTAAATACTTTTGAAAAAATTAAAGAAGTAATAGTAAATAAGAACTATTTTAGTTTTGAATGTTTACAAATTTTTTTTTTTAGTTTTATTTTTTATTCTGTGTAATAATACCAGGTTTTTCTTAAATGTTTGGTAGTTGTTCTTTTTTTCCTTTGGATTAGAGTTCAACAACATGAATCCATTAAAAAAAAAAAAAAACAAAAGAAAAGCAAATGTATTATCATGAAAGAAAACATTTGTAAATTTTTCCGTGATAGGCTGTTTCATTTTGTGGTCATTGACCGGTTTCGGGCGTTCGCCCATCATCAGGATGATGACCACAAAATGTTAGCATGCTGTCACGCAAAATGTCTCTGATGCTTTCCAGCCCTGCGGAAACCAACCACCACAACAATTTTGAACTTTTATGCAATAGTTTTGTCCAGCAGTTTATTTAATTCGAATTAATATTATTTAGATGATAGAATTGTGCAGTAACTGAAATAGTACTTTAGAGGAACCCGTACTCCTCTACCTCTCCCTGAAAAATGCCCTTAAATGGATTTTACTGGAGAAATGTTTCAAATAAAAGTTGTATAGCACATTATATCTGTAGTTGGTATTTTTTTATTTTTCTTCTGGATTTCCTCAATACTGAGGTTCCCCTCAACCAAAAACTTCTACAGAGTTGATGTACTAAGAATATGGAAAATTGTTTGGATACTTTTTCGAGAAAATCACAAAAAAAAAAAAACGAAAACAAACATTCAGTAAGGTGGCACTTCCGGTTGATGAATTTTGCCCGAAACCTTCGTGTCTACTACGGTGTCAGTGCCTAAATGGAATACCAAGTTTGAGCTTTTTGCAACTTTTCGCTTTTGAGATATTCTATTCACACATACATACATACATATATACAGACCCTATTCTAAAGACCACTTTTTTTTTTTTTTAGACTCAAGGGACCTCAAAACATGTATTTCCGGTAAAACACAATTTCGAAAATCTGGCACAGCAGTTAGACAAAGTAAAAATGTCGTAGGTTGTTACATATATATACTGTGACTCACAAAATTCGTTCACGCCCCCTCGTTATTTTGTTATTAAATCATGAATTATTAGAATAATTATTAGTTATTAATAGAAAAAAAAAAAAATCTGGTGTGAAACACTCACACAACTTTCCATTACTCCTGTTCTTAAAATTATAATTGACAAAAGTTATTATAGTTTGTGTACCCAAAATAACGAAATTCGTCGAAACTTAAAAAAACTGTTCAGTAAAAGCGCACTTCCGGCTTATAAATTTTCATAAAACTCAGAATTCTGGCCATCTATTTATTTCTAATTAATTTTGTTTAGATGATAGAATCGTATTATCAACTATGATACCACTTTAGAGGAAACTGTAATCCCACCCCTCCCCTAAAAGTGCCCTTAAATGAATTTTCCCAGAGAAATATTTTAAATAAAAGTTGTAGATCTTTATATGTTTAGTTCATATAACTTGTTTCAAGAAAATCGTCGAAGACTTTTTTTGAGAAAATCGTCGAAAAAGTGTAATAATCATTTAATAAAGTGGTGAAATAAACACACTTCAGGTTATCCGATTTTTTTCAAACTCGGAATTTCAACAACATATTTAATTTTAATTAACATTATTTAGATGATAGAATTGTCCAATAAACTGAAATAGCACTTTAGATGAAAACCTAACCCCTCTTTTCCCCAAAATGTGCTCTTAAATGAACTTTCCAAAAGAAATGTTTCAAATAAAAGTTGTAGCTCATTGTATGTGTAGTTGATATACCAAGGTTGAAGAAAATCGTTGGAGCGATTTTAGAGAAAATCGCAAAAACGTAAAAAAACCAATTAGTAAAGTGGTACTTCCGGTTGAGGAATTTTGACAGATAACGAACGTACTGTCAGATCCCATGGTGATACCTAAACGGAATATGAAGTTTCAACTTTCTTCGATTTTTCGTTTTTGAGCTATGCTCTTCCACATACATACACACACACATACACAGACCATTTGCTAAAAACCACTTTTTTAGACTCAGGGGACCTCAAAACGGATATTTCCGGTGAAAACTCATTATCGAAAATTTGAGACGATTACAATACTTTTACTAGGAGTAAGAATTTTTACCTTTACTGAGACTAAGACCTTTACTGAGAAAGTAAAAAAAAAAAAAATGGTCGACCTTACATTCTATACCATAACAATATCTTAAGAGGGATTCTGATGTATTTGAACTGTGAATGCTAATTTTCTACTCAGGTTGTGTTCTTGTTATCATTTGCAATGGAATCAAGTTTTATCTCCATATTTCGTTTTAATAACTCATTGGTTTGGTTCAATTGATTGTATTTCCTTGGGGATCTGATTTTCACACAACATATCAGAGAGAAAATCTTTTAGGACTGGGCTTTCCAATCGTTAATTTGCTCGGTCAGAGTGGTATCCAAAATTTAAAAAAAAAAAAATCTGATGTGAAACACTCACACAACTTTCCTTTACTGCACAGTTTACAAAATCGTAATCGGCAAATTTTATAATTACTTTATCAAATGTAATTAGTTTTTACCGGAAATATACGGTTTGAGGTCCCAATTCGTCTGTGTGTGTGGGTGTGTGTGTGTGTGAGAGAGAGAGAGAGAGAGAGACAGCATATCCTAGAAACGAAAAATTGCAGAATGTTCGAACTCAATATTTCATTAAACTGCTACCAAGAAACTTGACAATTGGCTTTTCGTAAAGTCGTTCAACCGAAAGTGCCACTTTACTGAATAGTTTTAGTGCATTTTCGGGATAGGGTTTTTATTAGGTTTTCCTCTGAACTTCACCACTTTACTAAATGATTTTTTCACTTTTTCGCGATTTTCTCAAAAATGTCTCCATCGATTTTCTTGAAACTTCTTATATAAACTAAGCATACAATGATCTACAACTTTTATTTAAAACATTTTTCTGGGAAAATTCATTTAAAGTCAGTTTTAGGGTTATATTTTTCTCTAAAGTGCTTGCATATCTGGTTTTTATACAATTCTATCATCCAAACAAAATTAATTAGAAATAAATAAATGGCTAAAATTCTGAGTTTCAAGAAAATTAGTACACCGGAAGTGCGCTTTTACTGGGCAGTTTTTTCAGTTTTCGACGAATTTCATTAAATTTGTCAATTATAATTTTGAGAACTGGAGTAAGAGAAAGTTGTATGAGTGTTTCACGCCAGATTTTTTTCATTTACTGGGAACTCAACTAATACTTGTTACTAAGAGAAAAAGAAAATAAAAATTAATTATAAATACTTGATGAAAAAAAAACAAACTATTTTTATGGTTATTGAGAGTTTATTTAACCACTACCCGTCAAGTCAGATGACGTGGGAAGAATGAGAACAGCGAAGAACGGGGATGTACAAGATTAGACACCAGTAGTGCACTCTAGTAGCGGCCAGTATATACTAACACCCAATCTTTTAGTGTGATTGTATTTAATGATTAAATATACTAGTTAATAAAATTAATTTTATAATTTTACAACTGCTTTATAATAGTATTGTTAATATAGAAATATTACCATTGCTATAATATCATAATTTAACAAGAATTATTGCGAACAGTAGTAGGTAACTGTAATGTGAATGTCGAACTGACATTTACGCAGTTTATGTTCAAGATGGAGCAAAGGTATTGTCCTATTGAGAAATTAAAATTTTTACGTCAATTTTTGTAAGGGGAAGTACAGTCTGGGCTTAAATTGTAGGTCCGTCTCTTCCCTCCCAACAGATGATGAAATCATATCCAACTGTTTTCGAAGTAACTTCCCTACTTGAAGTGTTCGGAATTCAAGACGTTTACTAGAAATGGTATGTTAGGTAATTCGTGTATACAAAATGTATGCCATTGAATAGTGAAGCCGCACTTCAGATTGTCTTCTAACTGGGAACGTTAGCAACTTATATAATTCTAATTAATATTATTTAGTTGATAGAATATAGCACTTTAAAGGAAACCAAAACCCCATCCTTTTACCGAAAGTCCCCTTAAATGAATTTCCCCCGTGCAATGTTTCGATTAAAGTTGTAACACTTTGTTAGAGTAGATTTAATATTAAAATTTAAACAAGGTTAGAAACGTTTTAGAGAATATAGCAGAAAACTACTTTCAGGAAAGCGAGTGAGCTGGAAGTGTCCGGTTATTCGATTTTATTCCAATTCGGGATTCTGACAGTATAAAAACTGCTGCATAAAAGTATTGCATAAAATTTCAAAATGTTTTCTTTCATGATAATACATTTGTTTTTTATGGATTCATTTTAAATAGACTTTGACCTAATAGAGAAAAAGATAAAACCAATTTGTTTATGTTTATATGACGAATAATCCGTTTATACCTAGTAAACACAAATCCTCCCAGTACGTCATTTCATTGCCTCTGAATAATTACTCTCTCTTACAAAGTTTTCTTTAGTGTTTTTGTTATCAGTTTTTTTTTTTTTAAAGATTGTTTTATTTTTTTTAAGCATTAAATGTCTCGTGAAGGAAATTATTCTGAAGAAATAGCAGTTCGTGTAGTAACATTGCATAAAGAAGGGGTTCAGCAGTTAACTATTGCTCAGAGACTATGAATGAACCAATCCACTGTTTCAAGAATGTTAATGCGCTACAGGGAGATACTCCCGAAGATCTGCCACGGCCCATCCCAGACGTACAACTCGGATAGCTGAGAGATTTATTCTCTGAATGTGTTAAGGAAAAGGTTCGACATTATCAATCAATTACGTCACTTGATCACTGGTGTCCGTAAGGCCATATTTCAAGTAGGACAGTTACAAGAAGGGTAAATAAAGCAAACTTGGCTTCCAGGATACACTATTGGCCCTCTTCTCACCAGAGTACATCCAGTCGCCAGACTGCAATATTCATGAGTCAATTGGACAACAGAGGACTGGAGACGTGTTTTATTCACAGATGACTCGTGATTCTCCCTACATTCTCCAGAAGCTAACATTTCTCGAAGTGTGGGTTTTGTGGAGGCGGTGTTATGATTTTGGGAGGCACATGTTTTGATGGACGTACAGACTTACATATCGTGGAAAATGGGACGCTAAATACCCGAAAGTACCTTGAAGAGTCTTAAAAGTACCTTAAAGCAACCTTAAAACGTACCATAAAACTTGGAATTTTGCCCTTCCATTTATTTCTAATTAATTTTGTTTGGGTGATCAAATTGTATAATCAACTATGATACCACATTAGAGGAAGCTGTAACCCTAAAATCCCTTCCCTAAAAGTGCCCTTAAATGAATTTTACCAGAGAAATGTTTTAAATGAAAATTGTAGATCCTTGTATGTGTAGTTATATTGGAATTTTCAAAAAGATTGTTGGAGCGATTTTTGGGAAAATCGCGAAAAAGAGAAGAAAAAAAAATCATTTAGTAAAGTAAACGCAATTCCGGTTATCCGATTTTTTCAAACTCGGAATTTCAACAACATATTTAATTGTAATTAACATGATTTAGATGGCAGAATTGTATGGTAAACTGGAAATAGCACTTTTGATGAAAACCTAACCCCACCCCCTCCCCCATAACAACCGTTAAATGAATTTTCCCAGAGAAATATTTCAAATAAAAGTTATAGCTCTTTGTAAGTGTAGTTGATATATCTTGTTACACACACAGACCATTTGCTAAAAACCACTTTTTTGGACCCAGGGGACCTCAAAACGGATATTTCTGGTGAAAACTCGATATCGAAAATTTGACACGATAACAATACTTCCTCTTACTAGGAGTGAGAGAGAGTAAAAAAGTCATAGGAATATATAAGTGAAGGAGTAAATTATTGTAGCTGTTTTTGAGAAAATGATGATATTTGATAAAACATGTAAATAGTTGACTTTTGGTTAACGCGTGTGACCGAAATCTATGCGCCGATTCTGAAACCTAAACAGACACAAATAAAACACATACAAACACATACACACAAACGCACAAACACATAGAGAACAAGGATTTGATTGAGAGAAAGAGAGAGAGAGAGTGAGAGAGAGAGAGAGAGAGTGAGAGAGAGAGAGAGAGAGAGAGAGAAACCAAGCGCTAAACTTTTTGTTTTACTCAGATATCTCAGAATCCAGTGGAAACCCAATTCTATCGTAATATCTTCTTTTAGAGCAAAAAACATAAAGTAAACGTTTTTCAACGAGAAGCTAAACAAAAGAAAAGAAAAATGAAAGATGACATTAAAGTGGTGAAACAAAACTTCAACTGACAGCAACTGAAGCAAAACTAGGCAGCTGATAAATGTAATCAATGTCAACAGTGTTGTTTGAAATAAAGTTAAAAGTTTATATCAGATTCAATTATCCAATGCGTAAAAATAATAATTTATGATATTTTATTATTTCGAATAAATGTGAGATGTTTAAGCTTTTTCAACGCCACATCATTGTTTATTAATTATTATTAATAAATAATATCTCCATATTTCGTTTTAATAACTCATTGGTTTGGTTCAATTAATTATATTTCCTTGGGGAATGAAGTCTTTCACGCAACATATCAGAGAGGAAAATTAGAAAATCTTTTAGGACTGGGCTTTCCAATCGTTAATTTGCTCGGTCAGAGTGGTATCCAAAATTAAAAAAAAAAAAAAATTCTGATGTGAAACACTCACACAACTTTCCTTTACTGCAGTTTACAAAATCGTAATCGGCAAATTTTATAATTAGTTTATCAAATGTAATTAGTTTTTACCAGAAATATCCGGTTTGAGGTCCCAATTCGTCTGTGTGTGTGTGTGTGTGTGTGTGTGTGTGTGTGTGTGTGTGTGGAGAGAGAGAGAGAGAGAGAGAGACAGACAGCATATCCTAGAAACGAAAAATTGCAGAATGTTCAAACTCAATATTTCAATAAACTGCTACCAAGAAACTTGACAATTGGCTTTTCGTAAAGTCGTTCAACCGAAAGTGCCACTTTACTGAATATTTTTTATTCATTTTTTTTTGTGATTTTTTGCCAAAGCGGTTCCGACGATTTTCTTTGAACTTTATGTAACAATTACACATACAAAGAGCTACAACTTTTATTTGATAGATTTCTCTAGGAAAATTCATTTAAGGGCATTTTCGAGATAGGTTTGGTGTTAGGTTTTCCTCTGAAGTGCTACTTTAGTTTAGTACACAATTCTATCATCTAAATAATACTAAGTAGGTATATGTTGTTGAAATTCCAAGTTTTGAGGAAAATCGGAAATGTGTTTTAATTGGAAAAGGATTTTTTTCAGTTTACTGATATTTACACTAAAATGGTTCCAACAATTATAATCTTTAAACTAGGAATGTGGGCTACACACATATAAGCAGTTATAACTCTTATTTAAAATATTTCTCCTGGTAAAGTCATTTTATGGAGCTTTTGGGGAATGGTGGGGTTATGACACTTTTATGTTTCTTCTAAACGGCTATCATAGTTGATTATACAATTCTACCATCTAAACAGAATTAATTACAAATAAATAGATGGCCAAAATTCCGTGTTTTAAGAAAATTAGTAAACCGGAAGTGCGTTTTTACTGAACAGTTTTTTTTGTTTTTTTTGTTTTCAGTTTCTGCGATTTTTTTTGTCACAAAAAAGCCGACGAGTTTCATTAATTTTGGTATACTGATTATAAAATTTGTCAGGGAAGGGATTAGCTAAGTGGTTAGCATACTGGACTCCCTCGCGGAAAACCAGGGTTCGAGTCCAGATTTTTTTCTTCCTGAGAGCGTCTACAGCTCACTGTCTGGTGATGGACATTCTTCCCTCCTTAAGCCTGTTCCCGTACGGTACTAAGGGATCTTTCTAGACCGTGCCGACCCTCGCGGGTATACCGGTCCCCCTTTGCAAGCAACGGGATCGTTTAAGAAGAGAAGGCTGTCACTACTAGTGGGTGGCTGTAGTGCAAGGCCTCTCACTGGCAGAGGTGCCCCCCCGGGCACACCCCCGCTTGACCCATTTAAAGGCAGGTTGAGATACGCTCAACCAGCGCGCAAAGTGATCACACGAAGATCACACTTCACTCCCAGAATCTAGAGAAGGCAAACTCTAGCAGGCTCTGGTAAACCGCGCACACCCAGCAAATGCGCTACCAACTTACGGGCTGGTTCCAGGGTTCCATTTTATATAGCGAGTCTCATCCCGCTCAACTCATGACCGCAGTCCTTGGAGCTGCTGTTTAAACCACGACCACTACGAATCCTACCTCAATTGCAAGCAATTGGCTCGGATAGTAGCTTGCGCCCGTAGTTCAGTGTTTCAGCTCTAACGAGCTAGCGTGACTGATCGCACGCCCGATGGATGAGTCAGTCTATCTACTAATTCCTGTCCATTGCCTGAAGAACAGGGGTGTTAGTAACCCAGGATACTTACAGGCAACCCTGCAAGGGGAAAGGATCAGGATCGGAGTGGGTTGGGTGAGGGATTCCCCAACCTGGAGAGCCAGAGGCTGATTGCACCCCGCAGGGTGGGCGATGGAGAGTGCCGGAAACCAATGCCAACGTCATTTGTTTCTAGAAGTATGCAGTTCTGAAAATACTTCTAGATTTTTAATATCCGCACATTGGATTAGAGCATGTTTTATCAGTAAAAATACGTCAATTCCTGTGCATTGTCTCCCTTGTAGTCGTCTTCTACGACAGGCAGGGAATACCGTAGGCCTGTTCTAGAGCCGGGACCTACACGGCCATCTGGTGATGGACAGTGTTGTCTGCAACGAGAGAACATTGCCCGGAGGCTGGCAGTGCTCTGAGAAGGCTCTGGGCGCCAATGACTACAGAACATGACGCGCCTGAATAAAAAAAAAAAAAATCTGGTATGAAACACTCAGACAACTTTCTCTTACTCCAGTTCTTGAAATTATAATTGACAAATTTTATAGTTTGTGTACCAAATATGAAAACTGAAAAAACGATTCAGTAAAAGCGCACTTCCGGCATACTAATTTTCTTAAAACTTGGAATTTTGGCCATCTATTTATTTCTAACTAATTATGTTTGGATGATAAAATTGTATAATCAACTATGATACCACTTTAGAGGAAGCTGTAACCCCACCCCCCCAAAATAAAAGTGCCCTTAAATAAATTTTCCCAGAGAAATGTTTTAAATAAAAGATGTAGGTCATTCCATGTTTAGTTTATATACGAAGTTTCAAGAAAGTCGTCGGAGCTATTTTTGAGAAAATGGCGAATAAGTGAAAAAAATCCTTTAGTAAAGTAAAGTGTCTTTGTATGTTTAGTTTTTATACCAAATTTGAAGAAGATCGTTAAAGCCATTTTTGAGAAAATCGTACAAACGTAAAAAAAAAAAAAACAAAAAAAAACTAGTAAATTGATACTTTCCAGTTGAGGAACAGATGACCCACTATCAGATGCTATGATGATACATACCTAAACGGAATATCAAGTTTGAACTTTCTATGATTTTCCATTTTTAAGCTATGCACTTCACATACATACATACATACACATACACACCCGCACACAGACATATATATACCATTTGTTAGAAACCTTCAAGATGCGTTTGTCAGACATTTTGGCAACACAGACTGATTGTGTGAGAGTATATAAACTGAATTTGCTCTGTGCAAGTCTGTGTTATCACACTGTTTGACAAACGCATCCTGCAGATTGGCGAACGCCCGAAACTGGTCGATGACCACAAAATGAAGCGGGCTACCATGGAAAATGTCTCTGATGCTTTCCAGCTCTGCGGTTCCAACCACCACAACAATCGTTGGAGTCTTTAACGATAAAATTGCAAAAATTGGAAAATATTTATTGAGTATAGTCGCACTTCCGGTGAATGGATAGATTTCGTCCAAAACCTGTTGTAGTCACCTAAACGGAATACTAAGTATGACTTCCTGTGATTTTTAGATATTTGGTACTTAACACACACATGCACGTATACCGGGTGTAACAGCAACCTCTGGCAATACTTCGGGATATGGTGTGTCACTTTATTTGGAACAAAAAATTTCTAATAAACCATGGTCCGATTCGTTAGCCTTCAAAAGTTATTCTTCATTTTGTAAATTTTTTCAATTTTCCTACTTTTTCTCATAAAATTGATTATATCTCAAAAAGTTTTTCACATAAATCATATTCAATTACATCTTTGGAAAGAGCATTAAATTTCCTATAAGAAACAGAAATTTTATTTTAACTTTTCAATAGTATTTTCTTATAAATTTCTTTAAGGCTAGCGTACGGTCCGGTTACAGAAAAAATATCTACATTTCACCAGCTTTCCAACGATAATAATATCATGAGGTTTCTTTCTTGTTTTATTAAAGAAAATTTGAAATAAATTTAAAAAACAACAAAATGAAAATTGAGAACTGTTACAAAAATATCCTAAGAATCCTGGAATGAGTGGAGCATTGGTGTTACTAGCCGGTGACTTTCAGGCAAACGCTTCCAATTATAACTCGCTCAACACTAGCTGACGAATTGAATGCCTGCTTGATATTCAACTCTTTGCAGCACAGTAAAAAAAAATTCATTTAACAACGAATATGAGAGTTCAACTTCAAAACGATCTAACAGCTACCACATTTTCAAGAAATTACTCGAACTCGGTAACGGCACTGCTCCTACAAATCCGGAAACGAAAAAAAATCACCTTCCCATCTAATTTCTGCAACATTGTACATTCAAAAGAAGAATTAATATACGGGGTATTCCAAAATATCGAAACAAATGATCAAAATCACGTATGGTTAAGCCTAGAAATCAGACTGAGCCACAGCAAAGCGTGGTCGGGTTAGCTAGTAAACTGTGTGTAAGAGTCAGAGAGTGAAGGTGTGCGTGTGAGTGAGTTAGACCTTTTTTTTTAGGAGGTAAAAATACTTCCCAATACTTCCTACTAAGAGGAAATACTGTAATCGTGTCGAATTTTCGATCGAGTTTTCACCGGAAATATCCGTTTTGAGGTCCACTGAGTCTAAAAAACTGGTATCAGCAAATAGTCTGTGTGTGTGTATATGTGAACAGCATAGCTCAAAAACGAAAAATCGTAGACAGTACAAACTTGATATTCCGTTTAGGTAGCACCATAGGATCCGATAGTGGGTCATCTGTCAAAATTCCTCAACCAAAAGTACCACTTTACTGAATGTTTTTTCTTTCCACTTTTAGGCGAGTTTCTCAAAAATGGCTCCGACGACTTTCTTCAAACTTCCAATACATACAACTATCTACAACTTCTATTTGAAACATTTCTTCAGGAAAATTCATTTAAGGGCACTTTTGGGCTAGAATTTCCTCTCAAGTACTATTTCAGTACAACTCTATCATCTAAATAATGTTAATTAGAATTAAATGTGTTGTTGAAATTCCGAATTTGAAAAAAATCGGATGACCGGAAGTGTGTATACTTTATCACTTGACTAAATGATTTTTTTTCACTTTTTTGCAGTTTTCTCAAAAATGGCTCCGACGATTTTCTTTGAACTTGGTGTATATTAACTACATATGCAAAGAGCTACAACTTTTATTTGAAACATTTATCCAGAAAAATTCATTTAAGGATACTTTTGGGGGAAGGGTGGGGTTAGGTTTCCATCTAAAGTTATATTTCAAATTTATTACACAATTCTATCATCCAAATTAAATATGTTGTTGAAATTCTGAGTTTGAAAAAATTGTATGTATTTTTCAGTTTTCTGCTGTTTTATTTAAACATGTGAATTACACATATAAAAAGCTATAACTTTTATTTGTAACACTTCTTCTGGTAAAGTTATTTAAGGGGGTTTTTGGGAGAGGGTTAAGGTTATATTTGCTATGGTAGTTGATTATACAATTCTACCATCCAAACAAAATTAATTAGAAATAAATAGATTGCCAAGATTCAGAGTTTCAAGAAAATTAGTAAACCGGAAGTGAATTTTTCTCTGAACAGATTTTCTCCATAAAAATACCGACGAATTTCATTAAATTTGGTATACTAACTATAAAATTTGTCCAATTACAATTTTGAAAACTGGTATAAAAGAAAGTTGTATGAGTGTTCCACACCTGATTTTTTTTCATTTACTGGAAACTCAACTAATACTTGTTATTAAGAGAAAAAAATAAAAATTAATTATAAATACTTAATTAAAAAAAAAAAAAAACTATTTTTATGGTTATTGATAGTGTATTTAATCATTACCCAACAAGTCAGATGACGTATGAATGAAAATTCAACACGAACTGCCAAGAACGTGAATGTAAGGTTAGACACCAGTAGTGCACTCTAGTAGCGGCCAGTATATACTAACACCCAATCTTTTGATGCACTTGTATTTAATGATTAAATATACCTGTTAATAAAATGAATTTTTTAATTTTACAACTACTTTATAATAGTATTGTTATTATAGAAATATTACCATTGCTATAACATCATAATTTAACAATAATTATTGCGAACAGTAGTAGGTAACTGTAATGTGAGTGTCGAACTGACTTTTACACAGTTTATGTTCAAGAGTACAATTCAATGTACATTTGCTTGATATTAGGTATATAATAATGAACAATTTTTGAAACGGGGAATACAGACTGGGCTTAGATTGTAGGTCCGTCTTTTCCCTTCCAACAGATGATGAAATCATATCCTATAGTAATAAACTCTGACCCAATGGAGAACAAGATAATAACAACTTGTTTGTTTTTATAGCGAATAATCCGTTATTACCTTGTAAACACAAACCATCCCAGTATGTCATTTCATTGCCTCTGAATAATTACTCCGTCTTACAAAGTTTTCTTGACTATCTCTTACTCCTAGTAAGAGGACGTATTGTAATCGTGTCAAATTTTCAATATCGAGTTTTCACCGGAAATATCCGTTTTGAGGTCCCCTGAGTTCAAAAAATCTGGTGTGGAACACTCACACAATTTTCTCTTACTCCGTTCTCAAAATTATAATTGACAAATATTATAGTTTGTGTACCAAATTTAACAAAATTCGTCGAAAATTGAAAAAACAGTTCAGTAAAAGCGCACTTCCGATTTACTAATTTCTATAAAACTCAGAATTTTGGCCATCTATTTATTTCTAATTAATTTTATTTGGATGATAGAATTGTATAATCAACTATGATAGCACTTTAGAGAAAAACATAACCCCACCTCACCCCCCAAAAGTGTCCTTAAATGAATTTTCCCAGAGAAATGTTTCAAATAAAAGTTGTAGCTCTTGGTATTTGTAGTTGATAGAACAAGTTTTAAGAAAATCGTCGGAGCCATTATTGAGAAAAACGTAAAAAAAACAACGTAAAGTGGTACTTCCGGTTGAGGAATTTTGACAGATAACGAACGTACTGTCAGATCCCATGGTGTATAAACGGAATATGAAGTTTCAACTTTCTACTGTTTTTCATTTTTGAGCTATGCTGTTCACATACATACATACACACACACACACATTTGCTAAAAACCACTTTTCTGGACTCAGGGGACCTCAAAACGGTTATTTCCGGTGAAAACTCGATATCGAAAATTTGACACGATTACAATACTTCCTCTACTAGGAGTAAGAGAAGGTAAAAAGTGGTTTTAAGCAAATGGTCTGTGTGTGTGTGTGTGTGTGTGTGTGTGTGTGTGTGTGTGTTTGTTATTCTAAATTTCCTTTATTTACTGCATGCTCCACTTACAAATATTACATGCACTTATAATTCAATTTTCGTATATAAAATCACAATAAAATTTACAGGTAATAAAATAATATATATAATTGTAAAAATAATATAATTATAAAATATTAAAGTCTGCTGTATTAATAAACTGTTCGAAAAATCCAACAATTCACTGTCACTCACTGGTCACATTCCTTATTAGAGAGGCTCTTTCTGCTTCAAACAGACCACATTGAAATATGATGTGTTCCCATGTTTGCCACGATAAATAGTCACAAGGACATACTGGATCTGGCAGTATATGGAAACGATGAAGGTATACCTGTTTCGTCCATGCCCAGAGAGCAGTTGCGTTGTTTTGTATGTTACCGCAATTTTAGACTTTATTCGTGAGCTAATAGTCGGGAAAAATTCTTTGGTGTGGATTCCTTTTTCTGTTCTTGACCAATAGTGCCCTACATTGTCTCCGCTGAAGTTTTATCAGAGCACGCCCAATTCCTTCTACCAAACGCATATGGTTGTTGTGATCGTTTATGGAATCCATGTGTCTGTGTGTGTGTGTATGTATGTATGTATGTGAACAGCATAGCTCAAAAACGAAAAATCGTAGAAAGTTGAAACTTGATATTCCGTTTAGGGGTCACCATGGGATCTGACTGTACGTTATCTGTCAAAATTCCTCAACCGGAAGTACCACTATACTAGTTGCATTTTTTATTCTTTTGCGATTTTCTCAAAAATAGCTCCGACGATTTTCTTTAAACTTTGTACATCAACCACACATACAGAGAGCTACAACTTTTATTTGAAACATTACTCCAGGAAAATGCATTTAAGGGCACTTTTGGGGGAGGGGGGAGGGTAGGTTTTCATCTAAAGTGCTTTTGCAGTTTATTAGATAATTCTGTCATCTAAATAATGTTGATTACAATTAAATATGTTGGTGAAATTCCGAGTTTGAAAAAAATCGGATCACCGGAAGTGTGTTTACTTTACCACTTTACTAAATGATTTTTTTCTTTTTCGCAATTTTCTCAAAAATGGCTTCGACAATTTTCTTGAAACTTGATATATAAACTAAACATGCAAAAAGATCTACAACTTTTATCTGAAACATTTCTCTGGGAAAATTTATTTAAGGGCACTTTTAGGGGAGGGGTGGGGTTATATTTTTCTTCAAAGTGCTATCACAGTTGATTATAAAATTCTATCATCCAAACAAAATAAATTAGAAATAAATACATGGCCAAAATTCCGAGTTTCAAGAAAATTAGTAAACCGGAAGTGCGCTTTTACTGAACAGTTTTTTCAGTTTTCGACGAGTCTCATTAAATTTGGTACACAAACTATAAAAACTGTCAATTATAATTTGGGGAACTAGAGTGAGAGAAAGTTGTGTGAGTGTTTCACACCAGATTTTTTTCTTTTAAAGATTGTTTTAATTTTTTAAAGCATTAAATGTCTCGTGAAGGAATGTATTCTGAAGAAATAGCTGTTCGTGTGGTAACATTGCATGATGAAGAGGTACAGCAGTCAATTATTGCTCAGAGTCCATGAATGAACCAATCCAGTGTTTCAATAATGTTAATGCGCTACAGGGAGATACTCCTGAAGATCTTCCACGGCCCGTCCCAGAAGTACAACTCGGACAGATGAGAAAGTTTTCATCTAAATGTGTTTAGGAACAGGTTCGACATTAGCAATAAATTACGTCACTTGATCGCTGATGTCCTTAATGCCATATCTCAAGTAGGACAGTCAGAAGAAGGTTAAATGAAGCAAACTTGGCGCCCAGGATACGCTAGTGGCCCTCTAAGCCACAATACAGTCGCCAGACTGCAATATTCACGAGAACGTATTTTGGGAATGAAACATTAAATAATTGTAGTGGTGGTTGGAACCGCAGAGCTGGAAAGCATCAGAGACATTTTCCGTGATAGCCTGCTTCATTTTGTGGTCATCGACCGGTTTCGGGCGTTCGCCCATTTTCAGGAAGCGTTTGTCAGACAGTGTGATAACACAGACTTGCACAGAGCAAATTCAGTTTACATACTGAGTGTGTGAGAGTGTATAAACTGAATCTGCTCTGTGCAAGTCTGTGTTATCACAATGTCTGACAAACGCATCTTGAAGAGTGGCATACGCCAGAAACCGATCGATGACCTTGCGCTACCACCAAAACCTCCCAAACATCAATTCTCCTGGACAATTGATTCATATAAATGTGATGATAGGCCTTGATATATGTAAGAATTAATTGGATTTTGAAGTAAATTATTGGAGTCTTTTTTAGAGAAAATTCAACAAAACAAAAAAATTGGTCTGAAACACTCACACAACTTTCTCTTTACTGGAGTTTACAAAATTGTAATTGCCATTTTATTTTATTTTTTTAATAAGGCGCGTCAACATCTCCAATCATTGTCGCACAAATTTTGCTTTCAAATTAAAAAAAAAAAATTATTTAAACACATATGGTTTTGTAATAGTATCAAGAGAGAGATCCAAAGCAGAGAGAGTGAGACTGGGTACGATGAAGGAGAGAAAATAGTTTGGTTTAGATTAATCAACTAAAAATAGCTGAATACTGTATAATGTTATTAGTAGACACTGACTGCCTAGACTTTACACTAAAATAATAGAGAATGGCAGAGAGGTAAAGAGTAAGGTAGATGACACGTTGTGACTGCAGAGTGAACTCTGCTATAAGACTCGTATTTCTCTGAATACTGTCCCGTGGCCGCATTTAAACAGTTTCTCCCACTCTAGTCTGGCCTAAACTAGTGAGTGAGACTGTCTCTCTCTCTCTCTCTCTTCTCTCTGCTTTCGATCTCTCTTTTGATCCTATTATAGTTTATTATATTGTTTTATTTATTACTTCCGCTTACTCTTAGTAAGATCATTTTCGAAATCGAGTTTTTACCAGAAATACTTGTTTTGAGGTTCCCTGAATTCGAAAAAAATGTTTTTAGCACATGGTCTATATATATGTGTGTGTGTGTGTCTATGTATGTGCGTGCGTGAACAGCATGCTCAAATCAAAAACAGAAAATTCCAAAACATTCAAATTTTCAATCCCTATGTATCACTATGTTAATAGTTATTTACCAATAGGAACGTACCTATCAAAATCCTGAACCGGATGTACCACTTTATTGAATGGTCTTTTTCAGTTTTTTTTTTTTGCAGTTTACTTGAAACCAAAGAGCTATAATGTGTTATTTAAAATATTTCTCTGGAAAAATTCATTTAAGGGCGCTATTGCGGGAAGGAATACTTTGCTCAGTTTTTCCACTAAATACGATTTTAATTTATTACTTTTTCCTACTCCTAGTAAGAGGAAGTATTGTGATCGTGTCAAATTTTCGATATCGAGTTTTCACCGGAAATATCCAAAGGAGGTCCAAAAAAGAGATTTTTAGTGAATGGTGTGTGTGTGTGAGTGTGTGTGTATGTGTATGTGTATGTGAACAGCATAGCTTATAAACGATAAACCGTAGAAAGTTGAAACTTGATATTCCGTTTAGTTATCACCATGACATCTGACAGTACGTTATCTGTCAAAATTCCTCAACCGGAAGTACTACTTTACTAGTTGTTTTTTCTTTAGCCTTTTGAGTTTTTCTTAAAATTGGCCCCGACGATTTTCTTCAAACTAGGTATATCAACTACACATACTAAGAGCTACAACTTTTAATTGAAACATTTCTCTGGGAAAATTCATTTAAGGGCACTTTTGTGGACGGGGGTGGGGATAGGTTTTCATATAAAGTGCTATTTCAGTTTATTAGACAATTCTGTCATCTAAATAATGTTAATTAGAAACGAATATGTTGTTGATATTCCGAGTTTAACAAACCGGATAACCGGAAGTGCGTATATTTTACCACTTTACTAAATGATTTGTTTTTTTTCACTTTTTCGCGATTTTCTCAATAATACCTGCTACGATTTTCTTAAACTTCCTATATAAACTAAACTTACAAACATTGTAAAAACTGAGTTTTTCAGTGGTTAAAAAGGGGCTTTTCTAAAAACAAGTGTGTAATACTTTGTGTGAAAAATTGGAGCTACAGATTGATGTAAAAGAATTTGACTTTGTAAGGAGTCTAGGTAGAAAGGTTGTGAATAAAACTCGGCCTGTTCTGTACCATTCTGTTCGGTACTATTGGTGTTAGGCAAGGTAAAAAAGAAAACATTGAATTATGTAAAATTACAGGTAGATATGTTATTAAAATTAAGTGTTACCGTGGTTCAATTTATTTTTGCCTGCCTACCTTAATGGTCATCAGTGGGGTAAAGGCTTTAATGATTTAAGTAATTTTGTAGAAAATAGCAATAAGAAATTTAATTGTAATGGGAGATTTTAATTGCAGAATTAGTAATCTGCAAAAAAATTCAACAAAAAATTGCCCAGTCTCATGAATAAATACAAATTCATTGCCGAAATACTAAAGATTGTTATATTAATGCTGAGGGTAAGAGCTTTTCTAGATCTCTTCAATTAATTCAATTTAACAGTGTAATGACATGGCAAGGTCACTGACATCGGCAAGTACGCCAAAGAAATAATTTACAAAAGGTGAAAACAGTAACACTGTTGGCCGCCGACAGCCGCGGTCAACCAAACAAACAACAAAGCCTTTTCATCAATTCTCACATCAAAAGGCAGGCACCGCGATAAGTATGGCCACTAAATAAGGTCAGAAAACTACGAAGGTCGCACAAGGCCGCACACTAAGACAGATATCTTGGTGTGAGTGTGAACAACAGTATATATAAACTCTATGATATACGACGAGAGGATTATTATATCATCTACGACCAAACTATATACGAGCAGCAATTCACAGTTATATTCAACTTATCATTCTGGTAGTTGTGCACTTTAGTTCATTATTTTAACAATTCTAAATTATCATCTTCTATTTATTATTAAGTATTTTATTATAGTTATTAGTTACCAATTATCACGTTTAAATTATTGTTAAAATACAGTTTATTTTTATATAAAAAACCGTTTAATAATTCGAGCACTAACTTCCAAATCTCTCAAACTAACTTCCGCCCTCTTCAAGACATCTGCTACTCCAGGAATCACACATCAAACGATTCCATTACATCTAATATCTGATTCCATTACAACAGTTTAAAACGGCAGAAATATGTTCCGTTTTGAAATTAATGCCATAATAAAAAGTGTTTTATAGGAAATAGTAATAATAATGAGTTCGAGTGTGTCAGTCACACAGTAAAGATCGTCTCTGTAAAAACTGTTTTTTATCCACAGTTCTAGTGATTCAATCGTAGTGAAACTTTCACAGTTAGTAGTTTTTTATTTAAACAATGAGCTGGTGAAGGCAAATTTTAATTACCTGAAACAGTGCGAATATTACAGGTAAAAAAAAAGACAATCATTAACTTTAATATATAAAGTTTGTGTTAAATATTTAACTTGTGCTCGTACTGTGTGGAGGGGGCACATTATCTTGCAGTGAGTATAGTGCAGATGTTTGTTTACTTGCCTGCTCTGGTTTAAAGTACTGTGGACAATTCTCTCAAAGAGCATTTGTTTATCTCATACTTATTTCATTTATTCATTTCAACAGCTAATTCTGACGAATTTTTCATCAATTTAAAATTTTCTTCGATTCAGACTTCTATTAAATTGAATTTATTTTAAATATTTTCGATACTAGCATTTAAAAGTTGGAAGTTGCTATTTCTTAAACAAGAAATAAACAAAAAATTATTAACAGTAAAAAATAAATATATATAAATATATTAAAAAAAAAATAGAGAGTAGAACAAAACAACAAATAATAATTTCTAACATGGTTGATAACGCCCCTAATTCTGAGAAAGAGACTGATCTTCGTGCTATATATAATCTAATTGCTCAAGTTCAGGAAGATGTTCGTAAAGGTAACGAACAAACTGCAATTTATAAAACTGAACTGGAATCTGCGAAAGATAGAATTACCAAACTAGAGAACTCACAACGAGTAACTGAAAATACTTTGAGTTCAGTTCGTCAGTGTGTAACAATAGTAAATGATATTAGTCGTAAGAATAATATTATTTTACACAATTTGGCTGAGTTACCAAATGAAAATATGGAATTACTATTAAAGGAGGTTCATAAATTGTTTACTGAAGTTATGCATGTTTCTATCAGCTTGACTGAGATTGATTCAGTTCGCAGGTTAGGAGTCAAAAGGCAAGATAAAGCAAGACCTTTAGTGATCAAACTTATTTGTTTATGGCGAAAATATTAAATTCTGAGAGCAAATAAAGTACTGAAAAACCATAATTTAAGTGTAACTGAAGATTTTTCTCCAAATGTAAGGTCTATAAGAAAAAATCTTATTCCTTTTCTTATTGAAGCTAGAAAAAACAACCTCCGCGCCTATCTAAGAGGAGATAGGCTGCTGATTGATGGTTCTCTATACACATTGAAAGAACTTCAAGCTCCTAGCACTGCCAAGTTATCTCTTGAGGAGTGTTTTGGCGATACAAAAGTGAAGGATAAGGAAAAAAGGAAACTCAAAGAGGTGGATCAAGAGAGTAAACAGTTAGAGAAGAAGCAGGCTTATGCTGCCAGACTGGAGCAGTTCTCTTACAGATTGAGATCAAAGTCTATTGAGGACCCTTCTAGAGCCACCACTAGTAAACAGCTTCCGTAGCAATCATCGAACACTGGACTGAACTACCGGCCTGACACTGGATCTTCTAATGGTGATTATCTTTCAAATGTGAATATAATTATGTGGAATGTGTGTGGTATTAAAAATATTGCAGAAATCTCACATTAATACTGTCAGAATTACTTAATTTGTTTATCAGAAACGCATGTTGTTGGCGATGTTTTTAGTTCTGGTCTCCCCTCTCCTTTATCTAACTGTAAAATTATTACTTCTTCTGCAATTCGACAAAAATCGGTAGGTAGAGCGAGTGGAGGTCTGGCTTTGTTATATTGCGGCGATGTGTTTAATGTAGAAGTTATTGAAAAATGTGAACACTGGTTGTTTGTTAAAGTCAATACGTTCTGCTCCAGTTTCATTTTAGGTTTCGTATATCTGAGCCCATCTTATTGTTTAACCACTTTGGTAGAAATGCTGGAAGACATCGTAAGTTTCATACAAAATAGTTTTGTAAATTATCCTTTCTTTCTCGGTGGAGATTTTAACTGTCGGGTCACCGATTGTAACACGGTGGATGAGCATATATTTGAGGGCACTAGTCTTTGTGCAGTGCAGAGGAGTATGGACAGAGTGTACAACGCCAGAGGTAAAATATTATTAGACTTTTTAAATTCTTTTTCATTTATAATTATTAACGGTAGATCTCTTAGCGACGTACAGGGTTCGTTCACATTCTGTAGCTCTGTGGGTAAATCGACTATTGATTTGGCATGTTGCGGAATAAAAGATCTGGGTTTTATTTATGATTTTGAAGTGCTACTAAACATAATAACTAAAGATCATTTCCCTATCAAATTAAAGTTAAATTTAGCTTGTAAACTTATGACACAGAAAAACGTTCCGAAGCCATCTAAAGGTGTAGCCATTGGATGGGATGCTGATAAGGCTTCCACTTTTAAACTAGAACTTAATAACAAGAATCTCGATTCACCGGAATTCCTTTCCGGCAGTGTTGATGAACTTCACGAAAGTTTTATGGCGGCAATTAAAGAATCTGCTATTGATGTGGGGATGTTGAGAACTAAGTATTTTTCACAGCGAAGCTTCAGTCATCGTGCCGATTATAAACCCTGGTGCGATATAGAATGTCGTGAACAAAAAAAAGTTGTTAAAATTAAACTTAAAGCTTGTAAGTTGGACGGTTTTTCCGCAAGTACCAGCTCGGATTACTTAAACTCAAAAAAGATTTATAAGAGATTGGTTAAAATGAAAAAACTAACATATGAACAGAACATAGTTGATCTTCTATCTAAGGTAACTGATTCCAAAAGCTTTTGGTCAGTGATAAATAAATATAGAAAACGGTGTAGTACCCATTGCATAATTTCAACGTCAGAATGGGAACTGTTTTTTCGCAATATATATCCCCCAAGAATAGTAGATATCTGTCAATACAATGATGTGTTAAATCCAATATTGGATTGTTTCATATCTTATGAAGAATTAGTTTCAGCCATAAATGTCTCCAAAAGAAACAAATCTCCTGGTAGTGATAACGTATCTTATGATTACTTTCAAAATCTTCCCGAAAGATGGCTGTATAAACTGCGCAATCGCTCTTCAACAGAGTCTGGGAGGAGGAAAGAGTTCCCAAATCCTGGGCAGTAATGCGTGGAGTAATGCTTCATAAGAAAGGCAGTGCCTCTGACCCTTTAAACTACAGATGTATCACCTTGGCTAACTGTATTCTTAAGCTTTTCACTCAAGTCTTAAACCATAGACTTCTTTCATGGGTTGAGGCGGCAAATGTCCTTCCTGAGTGTCAGTCTGGTTTCCGTGCGCATCGTGGCTGCATTGACAACATCTTCACTCTTAACTCAATTATCCAGCTCAATCTGCGCAGAAAGTCCACAACTCTGTATGTTGTGTTTGTTGATTTTATGCGTGCCTTTGACTCAGTCTGTCATTCCCTGTTGTGGAGCAAATTGTTTTCACTGGGACTGAGTGGGAAATTTATTAGGATCGTTCGTCATTTATATGAGAATGCAGTGATGAGAATCAAATGTGGGGAACGTTTGACTGACGACATAAAAATTACACAGGGTGTTTTGCAGGGAGAAACTCTTAGCCCTATACTGTTCTCATTTTTTATAAGTAATATGGAAGAATTCTTCAGGTCTAATGGTGCCTTTGGTATCAACTTAAGTCCGGGTTGTGATGTTTTTCTGCTTATGTATGCTGACGACTTGGTAATTATTGCTGACTCCCTTACAGACGCGCAGAAGAAAATGGACTTACTTCATAAATATTGTCAAGTTAATTGCCTGAAAGTTAATATAAATAAGACAAAGCTTTTAAAGATACATAGAGGTAGACCTAAAAAGACCCGCAAATTATATTATAATAATCAGGAACTAACAGAGGTGTCGGAATACAATTATCTTGGCTTACTTTTTAGTAACTCTGGTCTTTTTAACCGAGCCATAAAGGTATTTTCCTGTAGGAATAAGTTATCGATTGGAACGGTGCTTGGTATTTGTGCCAAAACTAAAGTAAGATCTTGGGAAGCAAGACAAAAACTGAATGAGGCCATAAGTTTGAGCTCTTTGTTGTACGCTGCGCCAGTCTGGGCACATGACTTCATTGAACAATTGGAAGCCTATCAGCTATCATTTTATAAAAGATTGTTGCAACTCTCTAATACCACCCCCCACTATATGGTCAGGTTAGAGGTTGGCTCACAACATATAGGTGTTACTATTCTTAAACTCATCTTTAAATGGATCCTAAAGATTTTAAAAATGGATTATTCTCGTTACCCGAAACTTTGCTTCACAAAATTGTTGAATCTCGATAACGTGGAAACTGCTCCGGGGAAGTATAACTGGATATCGCGATTTCGTCAATTGTTGGAGGGTATCGGAGCGTTTGACCCATTATTGTTTAGCGACCCCGTTAAAATTAAAACACAACTACCTCTTATTTTGGTAAAATTTAGCAACTCTGTTAAACTAAGAGACCTGGATTGTGTAAACCAACGTTCCTACAATTTATTTTATAGAAACATAGTCACTATACAGCAATTTAATAGTTATCTTCATTATAGCATCCCCATCGCTTTCCTTAGAACACTGGCTCAGTTACGTACCTCTGGCAAATATACTGTCAAATTAACATATAATAATTGCACCGTGAGATTGGATCCTCAAATTAATTGCTCGATATGTAATCTACAAAAACCTGAGAATTTATTTCATTTTTTAATTGAATGTCCTATGTATCATTCGGCTAGGTTACATTATTTGCCAATGTACTCGAATTGTAATGAAGGTAATTTTTACTCAATTCTTTTGTCGCCCAGTATCAGTGAAATTAAAAATATTACTTATTTTGTTCGAACAGCTCTGAAGATAAGAGCGTTTATTTGTAATGAGTAACTTTAATTTATTTTTTCTCTAGATGATTTTGTAATTCCTTTTCTTTCTATTATATAATTTTATCTAATTTCTTTCTGTATAGAAATATTTTGTTTTAATATTTGAAATGAACTTGTGTTGTTTATATGTATATGTAACTCAAACTCACTGTAATAGTCTTATGACTTAAATACAGAATTTTTTCATTCATAGTAATAATAATAATTTAAGGGCGGGTGTTGGTGTAGTGGTTATGAGCATGGACTTTCAAGTGGGAGGACCCCAGTTCGAGTCCAGCTAACTAACTGCTAAATTTTATACTTGTTGAGAAATGTTATTAGTAAAGTAGATGCTTTCTGCCCCCGTCCACGACACTTAATTTGGTAGTTGGATGGACGTTAAGCCCGCCTGAATAAGTAGGCATAACTTAATAATAATAATAATAATAATAATAAGGATGTAAGAGAGAGAGAAAAAATTTTTATTTAGATATTATTTCTTGAAGATTTCATTTTTATTTAAATAGAATTCTTAATATTTCTTGGTTTTGTTTCTAAAATCTTTATAAACTTTAAATATTAAATATACAATTAGACTCCGCAGACGGCTTAGGCCATTGATTATGTCTTTACATATTTAGAAAACATTCAATGTATCTGTATTAATTTAATAAAGTAATAATAATAATAAATGACAGTTTATTGATACAATTAATGTAAAAAAAAAGTAAATATATTCAATAAAGACTTACCTATCTATCTATCTACAAAGATATACAGCTTTTATTTAAAATATTTATTTGGGAAAATTCATTTAAGGGCATTTTTATTGGAAACGGTGGGGTATTGTTTTCCTCTAAACTGCTACTGTAGTTGATTACATAATTCTACCCATCCAACACAAAATTAATTAGAAATAAATACATAGCCAAAATTCCGAATTTCAAGAAAAAATTAGTAAACCGGAAGTGCGCTTTTACTGCTGAACAGTTTATTTCAGTTTTGGACGGATTTCATTAAATTAGATACACAAACTATAAAATTGGTCAATTATAATTTTGAAAAATGGTATAAAAGAAAGTTATGTGAGTGTTTCACACCAGATTTTTTTTTTTTTTAATTTAAACCGCGTCAAAATCTGTGGCCAATATATTGTTTATCTCAGTACACTGTTGGCTTCTTGTCAGTGTTCTCTTGCCACAGACTGTCCAACATCAAACAGTGAGCTGTAGAGGCTCCTAGGAAGAGAAAAACCTAAAGGATGTTAGCACTGGACTCAAACCCAGGACCTCCGCGTGGCAGTCCAGCGTGCTACCACTGAGCTTAATCCCATCCATAAATGGTTTATTATTAAATTCTTAGTATTATAACTACAGATGATACAAAATTTGATACTAAATTACCATAGAAAAATACCAACTAAATTCAAAATCAGTTAATTTTTTTTTTGGGATGACTAAATTACTTATCAATTATGATCTTGTTATTTAATTTAACAGGTTTTAGGAATGGGGGAAATAATTAGGAATAGGAATGAAACATCAATTTAATATTAAAACAGTTATAACAAAATTTTGCAGGCCATAGTAATGGAATTATCTTGGGTTTGGAATCTTAGATTTTTACTTTCTCTTTACTCCTAGCAACAGGAAGTATTGTAATCGTGTCAAATTTTCGATATTGACTTTTCACCGGAAATATCCGTTTTGAAGTCCCCTGAGGCAAAGGGTCTGTGTGTGTGTGTGTGTGAACAGCACAGCTCAAAAACGAAAAATCGTAGAAAGTTGAAACTTGATATTCCTCGACCGGAAGTTACCACTTTACTAGTTTGCTTTTTTTTACGTTTTTGCGATTTTCTCAAAAATCGCTCCAACGATTTTTTTCAAACAGGGTATATGAACTAGGCATACTAACAGCTACAACACTAGAATAGGCTAGTATTGGCAGATACACAGATTTATAAACGGCGTCCTTAGGTTGGGCGGAGACTTCTTTCTTGCCTAGGAATCTGTTTTTAGTGAAAAAAAAAAAACCTTCCTGCCGCACCTATCCTCTCTCTCTTACTTCATCATCCATTCTACCTTCTTCATTTAGGTGTGCACCCATGTATTTAAACGATTTCATTTGCTCCAATACCGCTCCCCAGGCTTTCATTTTTATTCTTATAACGTTGTATTTCATTTTTAAGATATTTTATTCACAAATACACATACACAAAGATTATTCGCTAAAAAAAAAAAATTCGGAAGAAATTCAATTTAGAAAATATCAGATGTATGAGAAAGTAAAATTACAAGTGCAGACAAATTAAATGCCATTCGCTTTTCAATTAACTGTCATATACAGAAAGTGTGGTCAGCTGTTTATTCTCTCTACCAACATTAAATCCCGCCTATTTCTCCTCATCTTCCATAAATTTTTTGTGTATTTTTGTTGGGGAATGACTCGTCCCACCATCGATGGCCAGGATCGATTGTCTATAACCTTTAATGCACATGTGAACCTTCATGTTTTTTGTGTGTCCAAGTGGATGTGTGTTATATCTTAATCTTCAGATTTAATTGTCTTGATAAAACCAAATACAAGATTTTGTTACAACATCTTTTGCTCTTATTAGCCCTACTCTAACAGGTTGTGGGCCTAGGCAAGAACAAATTAATAAAGTGTTTTCTTTTATTTCTAATGTGTTGATTCTGCAGTTAGTAAGAGTAAGTAAACGTCTTCTACTTATCTCTAAAATTATTTTAAAATCATAAAAATGAGTGGGAACAGTATAATAAGTATGGAGATGCTTGGAAAGGACAATTACGATACATGGGCCATACAGATGGAAGCACTCCTTATTAAGAACGATGTTTGGGAGTATGTTTCAGGTAACAAAACACCTCCTGAAACAAAAGAGGATTAGAGAGATGGATGATTGGTGACCAGAAAGCTAAAGCAGAAATAATTCTTAATATTTTACCATCTGAATTAAAACAAATAAAAGGATGCACTACTTCTAAACAGGTATGGGACAAATTAAAATCAATTTACGTGTCCAAAGGGCCAGCAAGAAAAGCAACACTACTAAAAAAGACTAGTGTTGCACAAAATGACCACGGCTGATAACGCAATTGATCATATACGTACATTTTTTGATACTGTAGATAAACTCAATGAAATGGATATAAGATATAAACAACGATTTGCTCTCCATTATACTTCTTAATAATTTATCAGAAGATTACGATAGTTTCAGAATTGCTATAGAGTCTCGAGATGAGCTGCCAACCCCTGAAATTTCTCAAAATAAAAATCATCGAAGAGAGTGAAGCTAGGGAATAGTCGAAGCTCAAATACAGAAAATAACGAAACTTTTCTTACTCGAAGAAAGCAACGATACCCACTACAAAATACACAACATGGTTCACAGGTACCATTTAAGTTTCATTGTTTTCGCTGTAAGAAAAGAGGTCATAAGGCTGTAGACTGTCCTTCGAATGAAAGGGCTAGCACCTCATTAGGAGAAATTGGATTCTTTAGTGAACTTCGTAATTTCAACGTATCTACCTCAGAAAAAGTCCGAAATCCAATCTCGGCAAATCAGTGGTGCATTGACAGGGGATGCACAAGTCATATGACTTTTAATTTAATCCCCCTTTGTAAGTATGTAAACTATAAAACACAAATCCCTCGGTTCGGCAAACCACACATCAACTGAGATTAAGGGGGAGGGTACTTTAAGGATCTTAGTAAATGATGGAAAAGAAGGGGAAACCAAATTAAAAGTTAATGTGACCCTTTTTGTTCCGGATTTGAGAACGAATTTGCTGTCAGTGGCTAAAATTACTGATAGAGGGTACAGTATTATATTTAATAAGGAAAGTGCTCAGGTTCTTGACAGAGGAGGAAACATCATAGTAAAGGCTTTTAGAAATGGTAACCTCTACTACTTGCAAGAGTCTCAAGCAGGTATAGAGACGTCACATAATATAATATCAAAACCAAAATTGATTCTCTGGCACGAAAGGTACGTTCACCTAAATGAGAGGGATTTGAGACATTTAGTGACAATTGGTATTATCCCTGATAAAAGTTTATTGAAGGATAAAATGCCATCATGTGAAGCTTGTCTAAAAGGAAAAATGACTACGCTTCCTTTTCCAAAAATAAGTGATAGAAAAACGCAGTTGTTAGATCTTATTCACACAGATATTTGTGGACCCATTAATCTAAGATCCGATGGTGGGGCTTCTTATTTCATTACATTTATTGATGACAATTCAAGATATTGTATGGTAAAGTTCCTCAAAAGGAAATCAGAAGCTCTGGAAGCTTTTGAGGATTATAAAGCTTTAGTAGAAAATAAATTAAACAAAAAGATTAAGGATCTACAGTCCGACAATGGTTTGGAATATTGTAACGAAAATTTTGATACTTCTTACGTAGAAACGGAATAGCTAGAAGATTAACAGCCCCCTATTCTCCACAGCAAAACGGAATCGCTGAAAGGTTCAACAGAACCTTAGTGTATGATCAACGAGAGCAAGTTACCTCAGACGTTTTGGGCTGAAGCAATTAATAGCGCCTGCCATATTAGAAATCGCTGCCCAACTGGAACCGACAGAGAAACACCCTACAAGAAATGAACCGGAAGAAACCCAACCGCGAAATACTTTCGAAGGTTTGGTTGTAACGCATTTGTACTTCTTAAGGGTCGATGTCTAGGAAAGTTTGCTCACAAATCAGAAAAGTGCGTTTTCGTTGGCTATTCGGAAGAATCGAAGGCCTATAGGGTTTGGCTCCCCAATCAAAGAATTATCAAAATCTCAAGAAATATTAAATTCATTGAAGAAGAAATCGCTTCAGAAAAAGATGAGAATAAAAACCAACTTGAACGTCTAATGGATGGATCTAATGAGTCCGAAAATCAGAATTACGATACAGAAGTCTCTTGTGAGGAAATAGAAGAGGATAGAAATGAAGTGACGCATCGAAGAGCACGCGGTAGACCTAGAAAATTGAAAACTGGCAAAAGGGGTAGACCTAGAAAAATTTACCAAATTAGTTCTACAGAAGAGTCGCTAGAGAGCGGCAGTAAAATAGAAATACCTAATGACGTGGCCAGTGGAAAAAAATGTGAGATGAATTCTGAGAGGAATGAATTGGAGAATGGGGAAGAGTTAGCAGGAATTAGTATTGAAGAGATATTCCCATTTTGGAAGCAAGCTATAGTCGAAGAATTCGCAACTCTCATAAAAAATGACTCCTGGAAAATGGTTGATAGACCAAAGGACTCCAAGATCATTGACTCACGACTTGTTCTCAGAAAGAAATACAATTAAAATGGGGAATTAACAAGTAAAAAGGCGCGATTAGTAGCCCGCGGATCTTCTCAAGTTCCAGGTAGAGATTTTTTCGAACATATTCTCCAGTAGTTCGATTCAGCTCCATTAGATGTCTTATAGCACTAGCCGCCGCACAAAATTTGTCGGTGCGCCAATTGGATGTGAAAATTGATTATCTGAACGGAGACTTAGAAGAGATAATTTATATGGCACCTCCAAAGGATTTCGAAAGAATATTAAATGAGGTAATTTCTGCAGCCGACGAA
The DNA here is from genome assembly GCA_011037195.1 of Triatoma infestans. NCBI lineage: Eukaryota > Metazoa > Arthropoda > Insecta > Hemiptera > Reduviidae > Triatoma > Triatoma infestans. The sequence goes on along the minus strand of JAAEAF010004462.1, from coordinate 36,903 downwards.
ACTCCAAGAGGAAAAGCACTAGACATGTTGAAACAATTTAGATCAGAGGATAAAGTATACTTGCTTCAAAAGTCTTTGTACGGATTGAAACAATCCGGACGGCAGTGGTACCTAAAACTACATGATGAATTACTTCAGTTGGGTTTGGAACCTTGTACGACTGACCCATGTGTTTATCTCTCTAAAAACAGCGACGAATTCACCTGCCTCGCAGTTTATGTAGATGACCTGATACTGTTCTCATCCAATACGAGGCGAGCAGATAATGTCGTGCGACAACCGAGCAAACGTTTTGAGATCAAGGACATGGGAAGCATATACCATTGCCTTGGTTGGGAATTCAGGCATTTACCTGATGGACTGCTCGTTTTACAACAAAGGTATATCCTGGATTTGCTCAAGAGATTTCGTATGGAAGATTGCAAGCCAGTTAAAACTCCATCAGTGATGGACCCTAAACTCATAAAGCCCGAAGTACCCAATTCGGAAGAGATGAAAAAGTTCCCATATCAGTCGCTAATTGGCTCACTCATGTACCTTTCGACAGGAACCCGTCCGGATATAACTCATTCCGTGAACTATCTAAGTCAATTTAACAGTAATTATAATGAAACACATTGGCAAGCAGCCAAAAGATTACTTAGGTATTTGAAGGGCACAACGAATTTTGGGATTAAATTTACACATGGAAAACTAAAACTCATAGGATATGTTGATGCTGATTGGGCTAACTCGAGTGAAGATAGGAGATCTTACTCCGGATTCGTATACACCTTAGGAGGCGGTCCCATATCGTGGGAGGCCAAGAAGCAGAGGACAGTCGCACTCTACAATGGCAATTACGGAAGCGTCCAAGGAATCCATGTATCTGAACAAGACAGAACTTGGTTATCCCCAGGAACCAACTACTATATTTTCAGATAGTCAAAGTGCCATCAAATTGGCTCAGAACGAACGCTTTCATGGTAGGACTAAACACATTGCGACGAGGCACCATTTTATACATCAGGCGATGAGGGAAGGAGATGTAAATCTATTGTATACACCATCTGAGGAAATGCTAGCCGACGTGTTCACTAAACCTCTCTCTGGTCCCAAGCATCAAGGCTGTGTCACAGGTATTGGAATGTCATCTCTGGTAGACTCGAGGGGGAGTGTTGGGGAATGACTCGTCCCACCATCGATGGCAAGGATCGATTGTCTATAACCTTTAATGCACATGTGAACCTTCATGTTTTTTGTGTGCCCAAGTGGATGTGTGTTATATCTTAATCTTCAGATTTAATTGTCTTGATAAAACCAAATACAAGATTTTGTTACAACATATTTTGCTCTTATTAGCCCTACTCTAACAATTTTTATTCTAAAAAATATTTTAATATTTTATCCACTATTACTTCACTATAATTTTAAAATTCATCTTTCTTCTTATTCTTATGAATCACAGATATATATTGCAGCCTTCTATCCAGTCTTGAGAAATTTCATCTCCATTAACTGGATGTTTCATATAAATCTCCCAATTCATCGCTTAGAATATGTCCATACTGGTGCAACTTTTCTTTTAAGAGAGGCATGCATTATAGCGTACGGCGTGATGAACGAGAGGCATGCGTTATGGCATACCTCATGGAAATTGAATGGGCCTTTATTTTCATGACGCAACCACAGCGCACGTGAATCCAACCACTTGGATTTTCGTTCACCATTCTATGCGTCTTGTTGATCTCGCTACGTGTTGTGTGATATTTTATAGGTTATATATTATAAATTTTATTTTAAAATATTATTTAATTATTATTTTAATAATAATTTTATTAGTAATTGATATAATTCAACTATTATTATTAATTAATAATATCTCCGACTGCAGATTTCTGATTATGTCTATAATCAAGAGACACTTGATTTTATAGAAGATTATCGTCTTCAAACAGTTTTGTGGGATGTAAATTCAAAATTATATGCCAACAAAAGTGCGAGAAGTGATGCTTGTTCCGTGGTACTTGTTGTAGAGGTCTCATACCATTATCACTGGAAGTAACTTCTCTCCATGTGCCTTAAATAACTTCACCAGTGCTTTCATCCTCGTGATCAAAACTTCCAGGAGGTGAATACTGTCTTGCTGCATCCGGCTGAAGAAAATTATGAAGCAGAAGACAAGTTAACACTATATCAACCACAATCCCAATAACTGTAATTTCTATAGGCTTACGAAAAATTCTGAACGCTGGCGCCATCAACCCAAAAGCGTTTTCAACGATTCTCCTTACTCTCGATAGCCTGTAATTAAATTCTTTTTGGCGAGCCCTTATTAAGGTCAGTTGCAAATGGTTTCATAAGATGAGAGCTCGCTGTTTTTTTCTTTTTCGTGCACTTTTGTAACCTGCACAAATGCTTTTCTGAATCCATCGATAAAATTGAATGGATGAAGTGTGGACACTTGAATGTCAAGGGCTGCTTGTGCCGCAAGTTGAAAAGGAAGAGGTGGAGGAAACTCAAGCGTGGACATACCTTATTATAATCAAGCTATTGCTAATCCTCGTCTGCTCGCTTCCTATAAGAGGAAGTATTGTAATCCCATCGAGTTTTCACCGGAAAAGGCCACTAGCGAATGTGAACAGCATAGCTCAAAAACGAAAAATCGTAGAAAGTTCAAACTTGATATTACGTTTAGGTATCACCATGGGATCTGACGGTGCGTTATGTGTCAATATTCCTCAACCGGAAGTACCACTTTACTAGTTGTTTTTTTTACGTTTTTGCAATTTTCTCAAAATGGCTCCGAAGATTTTCTTTAAACTTGTATATCAACTACACATACAAAGAGCTACAACTTTTATTTGAAACATTTCTCCAGGAAAATTCATTAAGGGCACTTCTGGGGGAGGGGTGGGGTTAGGTTTTCATCTTAACTGCTGTTTCAGTATATTAGACAATTCTGTCATCTAAATAATGTTAATTAGAATTAAATATGTTGTTGAAATTCCGAGTTTGAAAAAAATAGATAACCGGAAGTGCGTTTTTACTGAAATATAATTTTCAGTTTTCTGGTATTTTCTCGAAAATGGCTCCAACGATTTTCTTTAAACCAGCGTTGTTAACTATACATATAAAGAGCTACAACTTTTATTTGAAACTTTTCCCCTGATAAATTCATTTAAGGGGACTTTTGGGGGAGGGGGGTTATGTTTTTCTTTAAAATGCTATCACAGTTGATTATACAATTCTGTCATCCAAATTGAAATAACTAGAAATTAATATATGACCCAAATTCCGAGTTTCAAGGAAATTAGTAAACCGGACAGTTTTACTGGACAGTGTTTTCACTTTTCGACGAATTTCATTAAATTTGGTACACTAACTATAAAATTTGTCAATTATAATTTGGAGTAAGAGAAAGTTGTGTGAGTGTTTCACACCAGATTTTTTTTGTTATTGCAATCTTCAGGGATTTAATAATTGTTAAATCTATATAATATTAATTTCCATAATGTCTAACCTTTCATTCATCTATTTGTGAAATTCTTCATATTCTTATTTGTTACCTATAAAGAAGTTCTCTATTTCCCATTTGTTGAATATGTGGATGAGTCCACAATGCTGGATAACATTTGGTATTTTATCTTTTGTAGCATGCATATTTATTTTATTCCTAACCAGTTTCAGATTTTCATCCATCGTCAGAGCAAATTCACCAATTTCTTATAGAGATTTTTCACTTCAACGCAATGTTTCTCTTGCACTCACATTTGTTGGTTTGTTGTCGGTATGGGAGGTCGGTGTTATCGAACATATGTTATATTGAATATAACCTTACAACCTCCCACACCTACAAATAAACCAACAAGTGTGAGTGCAACAGAAACATTACGTTGAAGTGAAAACTCTCTACCATACAATCGTAGGTCATTTGCTCTGACGATGGATGGAAAATCCGAAACCGGTCAAGAATAAAATAAATATGCATGCTACGATGGATAAAATATCCGATATTTGCCATTTGTTTATTGAAATATTTTGATTTGATTCTGATTTCCTATATTCTTTCCTCACATACCCCCCACTTAATCGAAATTACTATCGACAGAAAAGGATTTTCTTAGAAACTTCAGGCAGGTGTTATAAAATAGAAAAGATCAGAAATGAAAAAAAGTAAAGAGATATTGAAGTTTTAAGATTCAATGACGCAATTTGTTTAAAATTACACAACTGCAATGATATTATAATACATAAAGGATGGTCCAAGCGTAGACTATCACGACAATGTTTGGAAAGAAGTCGAGAAAGAAAAACAAAAACATAATTGGAAGAGTCTGCAGCAGAAAAAAATGGGTTTAAGGATAAATCTATCCAAAACCAAATACGTGTATATGTGCACTGAAGGTGGCCACTTCCCAGAGATCTTTTTGGACCCATACAACTTTAAAAAGTTAAAAGCTTAGGATCGCTGTTTGCAAAGATAACGATATATTCAAAGAAATTAAAAGACGGATCCTTCTCGCTAACAGATGCTGCTTTGGCATTCAGTGACACTTGAGGAATAGTCTAATAAGTAGAAGCATAAAGATCACTCTCCTACAAGACACTAATCCGACTTACAGATCGGAAACCTGGAGCCTCTTAAAAAAAGATAAAAAAGACTTAATGGTCTTCGAGCGGTAAGTCCTTCATAAGATCTACGGGGTGGTCAGAGTGGGTAATTTCTGGCGAAGAAGGACGAACCAGGAAATAAAGAGTCTGTACAGGCAATGAGATTTGGTAAAATTTGTAAAGCTAGGAAGATTGCGCTGAGCTGGACATCTTGCGAGGATGGAAGATAGCGGAATAGCAAAAAAAGATTGAAGAGGAGAAGCTGGAAGGCAAGAGGCGTATAGGACGACCTAAGCTGAAATGGTCAGAGGGAGTAAGAAAGGATGCCGCAGTCATCCTTGGTATTAAGGAGTTGATGAGGAGAGAAATTGGGATTGATTAATTAGACGAGATATGAAGACACTGTTATAATTTAGCTATAAGTATACACAAACTGCATTGGACTAGTAATGATTTTTATAGAATAAGAGGTGGGAGCAGAGATATGACACGATGTGATGTATGTTTGAATCTGATATGTTTGAACCTGGCTTATATAGGTTCTCCCCACTCTAGCGTGTACTCTAGAGAATACGAGAGAGAGTTTGTTTTCTCTCGGTCGGGCTTGGCTCTCTCTCTTGCCGTTACTCTTGACATGAGCAACTGGAGGGCAGCTGCACAGAGCACGGAAAACTGGCGGAAACTTCTGCATGAGGTTGCCATGGCCCAATAGTGGGCTGTAGCGCCGTTGATGATGATGGAGGAATAATGAGGTAATTGACGAAAGAGGATTAGTTGAAAAAAATGTCTAGGAAAATATAGAGGAACGGAAGAAGAAAATACATTAATAAACAATAATACAAGGATTGGGCTCAGGAAGATGTTTAATTTTATACCATGTATTGAAGCAGAAGCAAAAAAAAAAAATGAAACGATTCCTTACCACCTTAAAACTAATTAAATATTTATTTTTAGTTTGTCAATTAGAACTGTAATAATTAGATTAGAGAAAGTCACGTGAGTGTTCATCACGCACAGATATTTGAACACTACAAACACACAAACTATTAAAATATGTAGGAGATAATAATATACGTGTTTAAAATTATTTTTAAAATCCGTTTAAGAGTAATTATATGGTAAATTTAACAATTTATTTAACAAGTGGATTAACTTTTTGTTTTTAGTTCTTAATAAAACAAAAAAAAGATTTATCATTTCAATAATATGATTATTTATTGTTTTTTATTTGTATAGGGTTGGAATGATGTGGGATTTCATGGTACTTCAGAAAAGCTGACGCCAAACATTGACGCTTTAGCCTATAGTGGTGTTATTTTGAATAGCCATTACTCTGAATCATTGTGTACACCGTCAAGAGGTGCACTGCTTACAGGCAAATATCCAATACATACAGGTATGTATAGCATTTTATTAGATTATAAACAGTAATTATATTAATTGTACAGGGTAAACAGAGGATGAATTTTAAAATAAGTTTTATAGGATAGTAATGATACTGTTGTATTCGTTAGCTTAACGAAATAAATATAATAAAATATTTTATAGGATAATAAATATAATTTAATGGAATGTTATAAAAGGTAATTTATTATTTTCATTTTATGTAGGGATTTCTGAGAATTAAATAATGCTAAACCATTGAAACTGTTCAGTCTCTTGGGATTAATTATTATACAAACACTTAATCCAACATGAACTTCTACATAAATATGATTAATTACAATTGCAAATTAATATAAACCCTGGACAATTACTATCATTTCTGCACAGAGAAAAACAAAACAATTATTACATTCTCTTACTGTTTGTAATAGAAAATATTGTGACCTTGTTGAGGCGGGATGTTGGTGTAGTGGCTATGAGTATGGTCTTGTAAGTAAGAGGACCCCAGATCGAGTCCCACGTATTGTTAAATTTTATATTTGTTTAAAAAATATTAATGGTAAAGTAGTTGCTCCCGTCCCCGTCCGCGACACCTAATTTGCTAGTTGGACGTTACGCCTACCTGAATTGTGATCGATCTTATAAAACTTTTCGAAATGATTCTTCATAGGAAAATTCAAATTTTAAAGACCTATTTTTAAATAAAAGTAGTTATTCGAAGCTTGATATCTCCATGTTTGCAAATATGGTCAGCATAACCCCCCCAAAAAATGGCAAAATCACAGAAACTTCATACTTAATATCACGTTTAAATTGTGCAAGGGGATCAGACCTATTAAGGTTTTGGGTTAAATTGGTCAGCTATATTGTGAATTTTTCCCAAAGTTTCTCAAAAATGACTCCTAAGATTTCCATTAACTTGTATCCCAATTTCACATATTAAAAATTCCATCTATAACTTTTGAAATATTTTAATCATGCAAAATTCAATTTTATAGTTCCTAGGGCACCGCGAGACTTTACATTTTCTTGCCTATTGCTATTTCTTTACATTGAATGGTTTTTCTCCATTTAAAATAATAATAATAATAATAAAAATTTAGTGTGAAACACTCACCCAACTTTCCCTTACTCCAGTTTCTAAATTAAAATTGACAAATTTTATGGTTTGTGTACCAAATTTAAGACGAAAACTGAAAAAACTGTTCAGTAAAAGCGCACTTCCGGTATACTAAGTTTCTTAAAACTCGGAATTTTGGCCACCTATTTATTTCTAATTAATTTTGTTTGGATGATAGAATTGTATAATCAACTCTGATAGCACTTTAGAGAAAACATAACCCCACCCCTCCTCTAAAAGTGCGCTTAAATGTCTTTTCCCAGAGAAATGTTTCAAATAAAAGTTGTAGATCTTTGCATATTTAGTTTACGTACGAAGTTTAAAAAAAAAAATCGTCGGAGCCATTTTGGAGAAAATCGCGAAAAAGTGAAAAAATCATTTAGTAAAGTGTTAAAACAAACAAACTTCCGGCTACTTGATTTTTTTCAAACTCGGAATTTCGACAACATATTTATTTTTAATTAACATTATTTAGATGACAGAATTGTCTAATAAACTGGAATAGCAGTTACGATAGAAACATAACCCTACCCCTTCGCTAGAAGTGTCCTTAAATGAATTTTCCCAGAGAAATGTTACAAATAAAAGTTGTAGCTCTTTGTATGTGTAGTTGATATACCAAGTTTAAGGGCCATTTTTGAGAAAATTGCAAAAACATAAGCAAAAAACTAGTAAAGTGATACTTCCGGTCGAGGAATTTTGACAGATAATGCACCATCAGATCCCATGGTGATACCTAAACGTAATATCAAGTTTCAACTTTCTACGGTTTTTTCGTTTTTGAGCTATGCTGTTCACATACTTTCATACACACACACACACACACCATTTGCTAAAAGCCACTTTTGTGGACTCAGGGGGACCTCAAAACGGATATTTCCGGTGAAAACTCGATATCGAAAATTTGACACGATTACAATACTTTCTCTTACTAGGAGTAAGAGAAAGTAAAAAATATTTGATATCAAACACTCACACAATTTTCTCTTACTGCACTATGCACAATTTAATTATATTGGCAGATTTTATATTTAATATATATCAAATTCAATGAAATTTGTCTGTGTTTTTATGGAAAAACTCGCGAAAGCTAAAATAATAAAAAAAAAATAAATTCAAGTAAGAACGAATTTCCGGTTTACTAATTTTCTTGAAATTAGGAATTTTGGCCATCAATATATTTCTAATTAATTTTTGTTTAGATAGTAGAATCGTATAATAAACTATGCTAGCACTTTAGTGGAAAACATAACCCCACTTCGCTCCCCCCCGTCCATTGAAGTGCCCATAAATGGATTTTTCCCGGAGAAATGTTTCAAATAAACGTTGTAATTCTTTGTATGTGTAGTTGATGATATAAGCGAAGTTTAAAAAGGAAAGATGTATCTGTTAGTTGGCTGATCGGCCAGGAGGAATCATAAGAAAACACACAAAAAAATTTTTAAGTGTTTTTTTATTAATAACCTGACGTTTCGACAAACATTGCTTGTCATCTTCAGGGGCTATCTATAAAGAAAAAATATACATAAAAATGTAGCTTGCATTAACAGAACTAAAAAAAAATATGGCAATAGAACAATAAATAACCAAAAACAAAACAAAAAATTCTAATGGAAAAATAACTAAAACAAATTACAAAGTTAAATACAGATATTCGTATAGAAAAATTATGGAAATGCTACAGAGACCTTAGAATCGGAAAATTTGTATGCTCTATTACTACATGTTCAATGGTGGTTTTATGAGTGTACTACCAGTGAAAGGTTGGGAAAAAACCGGAGAAAAGTCGTGGTGGTGGTGGCGGTGGTGGGGGGGACTACCGTTAGGAATTGTTGGAGTGAAGATTCCATAATTTTTCTATACGAATATCTGTATTTAACTTTGTAATTTGTTTTAATTATTTTTCCATTAGAATTTTTTGTTTTGTTTTTGGTTATTTATTGTTCTATTGCCATATTTTTTTTTAGTTCTGTTAATGCAAGCTACATTTTTATGTATATTTTTTCTTTATAGATAGCCCCTGAAGATGGCAAACAATGTTTGTCGAAACGTCGGGTTATTAATAAAAAACACTTAAAAAATTTTTTTTGTGTATTCTTATGATAACCCCCTGGCCGATCAGCCAACTAACAGATACATCTGATCATTTCTAACGGCCAACAATTGCTACAATTTGGATTTAAAAAGGAAATCTTTGTAGCCGTTTTTGGAAAAAAGAAAATCGCAAAAAAGTGAAGAAAAAAAAAAAACCTTTCAGTATAGTGCTACTTCCAGTTGAAGAATTTTGACAGATAACTTACTGACGGATCCCATCTATGGTGATACCTAAACGCAATATCAAGTTTAAACTTTCTGTGATTTTTCCATTTTTAAGCTATGCTGTTCACATACACATACATATAGACCATTTTTTGAATACCACTTTTATAATTGAAACATTTTTCTAGAAAAATTAAGTTTTCAGGCTTTTCGGAAAACCTTTACCCAGAAACCTAGGTCAATATATTGCTGATAAATTTTGATTTGAAATCTATGCTTGGCCTGTGATTAAGTACGTACAATAAATTAGAGAGGCGATTTTTTTCTCTTCATTCTTATCGCTAATCTTGCTTTTATAATGACTTACTTTCATTCTTAAAAGTAAAAGTTTTAATTAAAGACAGAAGAGCAATTGCTTTTAGAATTAGAAAACAAATAAAAGAAAGAAATGAACCCGTATTTAAGTATGTATGCGTGTATGAATTGTGTAAGTGAATTATGATAAGTAAAATGTGAAAGGTATTATAATACGTGATTATCAAATAACAATGCTTATATAGATTAATTGTTCAACGACATATTTATTTATTTATACTATCTTACGATCATTCAGGTTGTATTTTATCATTTCTTATCATTAATTATTTCCACAGTAGTCCATGGCTGACACACAGTGCTCTTTCGCTCTGTTCTACACTCAAAGAACAATTAAAAAAAAAAAAAAATCTGGTGTGAAACACTCACACAACTTTCTCTTACTCCTGTTCTCAAAATTATAATTGACAAATGTTATAGTCTGTGTACCAAATATAATGAAATTCGTCGAAAACTGAAAAAAACTGTTCAGTAAAAGCGCACTTCCGCTCTATTAATTTTCCAAAAACTTGGAATTTTGGCGATCTATTTATTTCTAATTAATGTTGTTTGGATGATAGTATTGTATAATCAATTATGATAGCACTTTAGAGGAAGCTGTAATCCCACCTCTCTCCTAAACGTGCCCTTAAAATGAATTTTCCCAGAGGAATGTTTTATATAAAACTTATAGATCATAGTATGTTTAGTTTATATACGATGTTTCAAGAGAGCCATTTTGTGTCAGAGCCATTTTTGAGAAAAATCGTGAAAAAGTGAAAAAAAATCAGTTACTAAAGTGTTAAGATAAACGCACTTCCAGTTATCCGATTTTTTTCAAACTAGGAATTTCAACAACATATTTAATTCTAATTAACAATATTTAGATGACAGAATTGTTTAATAAACTGAAATAGCAGTTAAGAACAAAATCTAACCCCACCCCCATCCCCAGAAGTGCCTTTAAATGAATTTTCTCGAAGAAATGTTTCAAATAAATATATTTAATTATATATATATATATATAATAATTTAATTCAAATATAGTTGGTTTAATAATAATTAAGATTTTAAAATGCTAATAGACTTAGGTAACTCAAAATTCAAGACTAATTATTTTAAAGAAACTTACAGAAAGTAAATTCGCGAGAGAGAGAAAAACGAAAATGATACAAATTATTATTAATTTACAAATAATACATAATTAATACAAGGGAAGGGATTAGCTCAGTGGTAGCGCGCTGGACTAGCAACGCGAAGATCACGGGTTCGAATCCAGCCGTGCTCCCCTTAGATTTTCTCTTCCTAGAAGCCCCTACAGCTCACTATCCGGTGATGGACAGTGTTGTCTGTAACGGAAGAACACTGTCCGGAGGCCGGCAGTGCACTGAGAAGGCGCCGGGCGCAAATGACCTCAGATGTTGAGACGCTAAAATTAAAAAAAAAAAAATTAAAAAAAAATAATAATAACCCCACCCCATCCCAGAAGTGCCTTTAAATGAATTTTCTCGAAGAAATGTTTCAAATAAATATATTGTAGCTCGTTGTATGTTTAAAAAAAAAAAAAAAATCGTCGGATCCATTTTTGAGAAAAATCGCAGAAACGTATAAAAACCAACAAGTAAAGGAATTTTGGCAGATAACGCACCGTCAGATCCCATGTTGATACCTAACCGTAATATCAAGTTTCAACTTTCTACGGTTTTTCATTTTTGAGCTATGCTGTTCACATACACACACACAACATACGTACGATTTGCTAAAAACCACTTTTTTGGGGACTCAGGCGACCTCAAAACGGGATATTTCCGGTGCAAACTCGATATCGAAAATTTGACATGAATATAATACTTCCTGTTACTAGAAATAAGAGAAACCATGTACAGCAGCCTTTTAAAAAATGAATAACAAGATGTGTTTACCCCCTACCAGCTATCAACGAACCCCCACCAAACCTTGTTAGGTCCTAACAAAAACACTATTTAAAATCAGTGAATCAACTAAATAATTTGCTCTGCGCAAGTCTATGTTATCACACTGTTTTGAAAAAAAACATCGTGATGATAGGTGGACGTCCGAAACCGGTTGATGATTACTAAAAGAAGGTCGCTATCATGGAAAATATCTCTGATAATAGAAAGAAACTTTGCAAAAATCCCATTGATTGTTAAAAAAAAAAAAAAAAAAAGAATTTGCAATCACCCAATAAAATAGTTTAGTGATAATAATACTTACATCATAGATTTCGTTATTTAATTAGTATTTTACGAAGAGAGTGATAAGATGCCTTAGAAAGTGCATCCACTTTAATGGAGAAATTCAGACATTTATTTGTTTGAAATATGTTGAAATAATTATATAGTTAATGGTATTGTTTCATTAATACATTAAGAGAGTTGTGAAATTTTTGCGATTCGTTAAATACTGCTTAGTTAGACTACTGATAATAATCCACTTTACCAGCTAGCGAAATTAGGGCGAAAGGTTATGAAGAAATTTGGTGAGTATCGGTCAAAAAGGAAACAATCAATTGTGCCAACGTAACCGACCAGAGTTTTCTGTCATTATCAAAGCATTATATATAGATAGTATTGAAGATGTGGAACTTTGTAATTTATAACACGTTTTTTAGCACTTAATTTTTTTTTCTGTAGATGATTTAAACAAGTAACTAGTAATTTCTAATTTTAATATTCAAGTTTTTGTGCTATAAAATATATTGTAAGCTTCAAAGTTCCCTAGCTCTTCAAGACCATATAAGCCTTGACAAAGGCAGGAAAATTTGTCGAAATGTTGGCATGATTGGTTTTTTTTTTTTTTTTTTGACCGGTCGTTACCAAATTTCTTCATAACCTATCAACGGTTAACAAAAGATACTTTTAAATAATCAATTGTCATAAATGATTCTGTGTGAAACAATTGGGCAATTAAAAATGTAATTGATAACTTCTTTTTACACACTTGGAATTTTAAAAAAATGCAAGTAAATATCTACATTGTAGATCATCTGAGTGCGCCTATATTAATCCACAACCTATCTTGATTATTTATTATTTGTCTGTGGGGAGGGATCAAACCCTATGCTATCCAAAGCCTCACTGGGCACCCATATAGTTGTCCCAAGAAAAACAACAACAAACCGGGTCTAGAACAAAAATCCAGACCTGGATCTTATCCATCTAAGATTCTCCCCAGTCCGAATAAATCGGACAATAACCTTAAGCGGATATACCCTAAGCTCTTCCACAGACTTCCTATTCCGACCAAAGGTCCTGAACCTAATTTCCTCACAACCCAGGCAATCATTCCTCTTCTTCTCACAGACTCTACAAAATGGATCCGGCATAAACCCCATTGTGAAAAGACGTCTCCTTAAACCACAATGTCCAACCAGAGTGCCTGAGAGAGTTCCGTGAGAAAACCCAGCTATGTCTCACTAATGGCCTTGTCTGGACCCTCGATGAGCATTTTCGACTGCCGAAAACCAACTGAGCTCATCCATAAGGATGAATGTTGTGAAGCTGTCCATGTCTAGAAGCCTGACAGACATGTGCCAGAAGACACGCCAACAGCAGGCTCGGGACCAATGAAAGGGAGGGAGGCGCTTAATTTAGCAAACCTATCCACCTGCTAATTTCCAAAAATTGCTTATTTTGATCTATTATAAGAGGGGGTATAATAGATCAAAATAATGGTCGCAGTACAGAACCCTAAAGAAAAACCTTTAGTGTAAGATGTTCAATTTGTTGAGAAGTGATTAAGTGGCTCAAAAATGGTGTCTACCTTTGTCCCAGAATGTATTTTAATTGATTAACTCGTATGCCAAACTTTTCAATATGATTCAGAAGTCAAAATGGTTATTAGGTATACTGCTCCTCACTTTTGAATGCAAAATAAGCCAATCGTTGATTTGTGAAAATGCAAAATCTAGGTCACGAATAACTTCGTGAATGAATCGCTGAAATGTGGCTGTTGAATTTCTTAGACCATAGTGCATGAATGGGAACTCGAATAAACCGAATAGGGTTGTTATTGCTGTTTTTTTGGATGTCCTATTTATGCCGGATATTTATTGATAGACCCGTTCTAAATCGATTACTGAGAATATTCTTTGGTTGTGTAAAAAGCTGTGACGTTCGGTAGATAAGAAATAGCATAGCAGTCTGGTTTGTAACAGCGTTTAGAACCTTCCAGGATTTTGGGATTCCTTAGGGAGCTCAACCTGGAGAGGATGCTGTAGATAAGCCAGGTCGTCCTTGGCACCAGAAGGGGTACAATAGATCAAAATAATGGTCGCAGTACAGAACTCTCAAAAAAAAAAAAAAATATTACCCTGTTTAACAAAAACATCCTGATGATGGGCGAACGCCCGAGAAACCAATCGATGATCACAAAATGAAGCCGGCTATCACGGAAAATATCTCTGAGTATATAATTTTAATTAATATTATTTAGATGACAGGATTGTATTATCACTTTAGAGGTAACCATAATCCCACCCTTCCCTTAAAAGTGCCCTTAAAGAAATTTTTCTTGAGAAATGTTTCAAATAAAAATTGTACCACTTTGTATGTGTAGTTGATATTATAAATAAGTTTAGAGAAAATAGTTGGTACCGTTTTTGAGAAAATTATAAAAAAACTGGGAAAAAAAAAACATTAGTAAAGTGGCACTTCCGGTTGATAGTATTGCCAGAAATCATCGCGAAAAAAAAATGATTGTAGCAGTTTTCGAGAAAATTCTAAAAAAAAAAAAAATCTGGTGTCAAACACTCACACAACTTTCTCTTACTCCAGTTCTAAAAATTATAATTGTCAAATTTTATAGTTTGTTACCAAATTCAATGAAATTTTTCGAAAACTGAAAAAACTGTTCAGTAAAAGTGCACTTCCAGTTACTAATTTCCTTAAAACTCGGAATTTTGGCCATCTATTTATTTCTAATTAAGTTTCTTTGGATGATAGAATTGTATAATCAACTATGACAGCACTTTAGAGAAAAACATAACCCCCACCTCTCCCCCAAAAGTGCCCTTAAATGAACTTTTCCAGAGATTGGTTTTAAATAAAAGTTGTAGATCTTTGTATGTTTACTTTATATACGAATTTTCAAGAAAATCATCGGAGCTATTTTTGAGAAAATTGCGAAAAAGTGAAAAAGTCATTTAGTAAAGTGGTAAAGTAAACGCAATTCCAGTTATCTGATTTTTTCAAACTCGGAATTTCAATAACATATTTAATTCTAATTAACATTTTTTAGATGACACAATTTTCTAATAAACTGAAATAGCACTTTAGATGAAAATCTAACCCCCATAACTGCCTTTAAATGAATTTTCCTGGAGAAATGTTTCAAATAAAAGTTGTAGCTCTTTGTATGTGTAGTTGATATACCAAGTTTAAAGAAAATCGTCGGAGCCATTTTTGAGAAAATCGCAAAAACGTAAAAAAAAACAACTAGCAATGTGGCACTTTCGGTTGAGGTTTTTGGACAGATAACGAGAAAATGAATTTTCTCGAAGAAATGTTTCAAATAAATATATTGTAGCTCGTTGTATGTTTAAAAAAAAAAAAAAAATCGTCGGATCCATTTTTGAGAAAAATCGCAGAAACGTATAAAAACCAACAAGTAAAGGAATTTTGGCAGATAACGCACCGTCAGATCCCATGGTGATACCTAAACGAAATATCAAATTTCAACTTTCTATGGTTTTTCGTTTTTGAGCTATGCTGTTCACATACATACATAAACACACAGACCATTTGCTAAAAACCACTTTTTTGGACTCAGGGGACCTCAAAACGGATATTTCCGGTGAAAACTCAATATCGAAAATTTGACACGATTACAATACTTCCTCTTACTAGGAGTGAGAGAAAGTAATAAAAAACAAACTAAAAAACTAATTCTTTGATATTGCACTTTTGGTTAATTAGTTTTCTTCAAACTGGGAATTGCACCTTTTATTATATAGTTAGGACATCTTTGCATTGATATTGCTAAAAATAAATTTTTCTTCTTCTTCTTCTTCCTTTGGCTATCCAGCCCTTGTAGGGCCTTAGCTTCCTTTAGCAGACTGTCCCAACCATCTCTGTCCGTGGCTTTCCTTCTCCACATTCTGACGCCCATTTTCATCAGATCCGCCTCCACATCCTGCAGCCAACGTAACCTTGGCCGGCCTCTAGGTCTTCAACTTGCTGGGTGCCCTTCATAGACCTTTCGAGTGGATCTTCCCACACTCATTCTGTGAAGATGTCCTAACCAGCGCAACCTTCTCACTTTTATGGCAGCCACATGCGTCTCTTCTCCATAGAGCTGATACAATTCAGCATTTTTACGTGGACGGAACACGCAACTCTCAACTACTGGGCCATAAATACATCGCAAAACTTTCCTCTCCCAGCAGTTCAATCTCTGCTCGTCTGCTGCTGTCAAAACACCCATGCCTCCGAGCCGTATAACAATACCGGTCTGAGAACTATCTTATGTAGGGGTAGTGAACCCCCACCACTCATCCACTCTAAGGGGTAGTGAACCCCCACCACTCATCCACTCTAGCGGAGAGAAACAGCCCCTCTCGCACAGAGAGGAGAGGTTCGACCAACATCTCCTCACAACACCCTTACACTTATATATGATGACTTTCGTTTGTCTGGAGACTTGCTTATTTCGCCCCCAGACATCTGTTAGCTGCCGAGATTCTGCTACTAATGTCCTCGCCTATCTCATTCTTGGACGTGAAAGTAGCTCCTAAATATTTAAATTTTCTCACTCCCTCGAAACGTTGTGGCCCGACTACCAGATCCCCGAATCTCCTTGTTTTTCTGGTAGTCACCATATATTTTGTTTTCTCGGTGTTGATCTGCAGACCATAAGTGGCTGCACCCTCTTCCAATTCCATAAGAGCGCTTTTTTGGGCGGCTACTGATCTTGATATAAGCGCCACATCGTCCGCATTGGCTAGGTGCTGCACTACTCGATTAAAAATAGTGCCTCCTGGATTTACGTTTACTTTTCTCATGACCATTTCTAGAACCAGATTAAAAAGAACCGGTGATAAGGCGATCACTTTGTCTAAGTCCTACATTAACATAAAATTCCTGGGAGGTTTCACCTTGGACAGCTATCTTGGCCACCTGTATGCGCTAGCGTCATCTTCACCAGCCTGGTCACCTTTGCCGGAATATTCAAACTTTTCATAGCTTCAATGAGCAGTTTTCGAGAAAATTCTATAAAAAAAAAAAAACAAACTAATAAACTAATTCTTTGAAGTCGTACTTTCGGGTAATTAGTTTTCTTCAAACTGGGAATTGGACCTATTATTATATAGGTAAGACATCTTTGCAATGATATTTCTAAAAATCAATTATTCTGGGGTAAAAAAAATATTCCAAATAATTGTAACAAACCAATATATAGGGAAGGGATTAGCTCAGTGGTAACGCGCTGGACTAGCAACGCGGAGGTCTCGGGTTCAAATCCAGCATGCTGCCCTTAGATTTTTCTCTTCCTAGGAGCATCTACAGCTCACTGTCCGATGATTGGCAGTGTTGTCTGTAACTACAGTACACTGTTCAGAGACCAGGATTGCACTGAGAAGGCTCCGGGGGGGGGGAGTACAATAGATCTTCAAGTCGCAGGATGCGTATCCCTTAAAATAAATAAATAAATAAATAAATAGACCAAATAATCGCGAAAACTTTTCAAAAAGTTAAAGTCGCAATTTCGCCTGATCGGGAACCTTTGATTCCACACACATGCGCTTACACACAAACATACACCTACACCCTTCATAACAGACCAATTGCTAAAAACATTTTTTTTTTATAAAAATAATTTCGGAACATCTCTTTGCAGCGAAAACTCAATTTCTAAACAACTTTCTCTTTCACACTAGTAAGAGAAAGTAAAAATATTTAAATGGGTCGCTTTTCCCATCATCAATCAAGTTGCGCGATGTGTAGATATAGTGCCAGGCAAAACTGGTGCTTTCTTTGTTAGTTCAAATCTATATTTCCA
Organism: Triatoma infestans; assembly: GCA_011037195.1. Classification (NCBI taxonomy): domain Eukaryota; kingdom Metazoa; phylum Arthropoda; class Insecta; order Hemiptera; family Reduviidae; genus Triatoma; species Triatoma infestans. The sequence goes on along the minus strand of JAAEAF010004462.1, from coordinate 19,172 downwards.
AACTTCTCCTCTAGGCGATCTTCTCATTATATGCATCCCTTATAAACTTGCTTTCGCAATTACATCGCCAAATATCCTTCTATCGCTGACTGATCTCTGCGCCTGTGGCTGGATCTGAATTTCACGTTACCCTGTTGATAGTATCACTGATGCGATTTATCCACTTTGTTCTCTCTGTCCACTATTGAACAGTCCGGAATTTACTACGCATCTGCTTGTTTAGAGTTCAGAACTACTTGGTAGAATATGTAAAATTAGAAAATTACTGGGAAGATGGAGATTATGATAAATTCAAGTCATATACAATAGTGCACAACAAATGAGATCAGTCTTAAGAGTTTAAGGAGAACATTGAAATGTAATGGTCCAGATAAAAGGGGGGGAGGAAAGGTTCATAATTACCACATGGATTTGTTTTACAATAGATAAAATCTAGGGCATATATAGTATTGAAGAGAAGTAGATTACCAAACAAAGGTTGAATTGTAACTAGTGAAATTCATTTGTTAATTAGTTTTCTTTATCAATGAAAAGAAGACAATTAATTAACTACAAGTACAAGTTCAACATAATTATTGCATTGTTTTAAAATAACTTTGTTTAATCTGAAGAAGCTTTAAGGATTAATTTTTTTTTTAAAATCAGTATTTACACTATTAACCAATCCAACTAACTTTATTTAACAATAATTGACAAGATTTTTGTAAACTTTATAGCTTTTTCAGTAAATTCTGAAAGAGTATGAATACAAAGGTATTTTTTTTTTTTTTTGAAAATATCCTGTCCTTAAAATAGAAGGGAGCAAATCTTTGAATTTGAACAAATAACTTTTCCGTTTCTCTATTATATTGAGGACGTATCGTAACTAATTTTTCGAAATCCTCTGTCTCATTACGTCTCCTACATAGAGGAAACTCTTAAGTACCCAATTATAAACAAATAGGACCTACAAATACCAAGATTTTGACTATATCCAATTGATTATAATAACAATTCTTTTGCCAAAATAACCTTTTTTTAAACCATATTTTATGTTTAAAATATGTAATTTCCCCATGATTTTTTTTTTCGTTTTCCAAGCCGTTAAAATTAGGTGACGTACGAGAGATTACAAAGAAAATAGGCCACTTAAATAAATCCATAGTTTCATTAACGGAATACCGCAATGAGCTCTGTACCAATTAAAATTAATCTTCTTTTCATGATTTTTCAAATTTATAAGCGCTCTGTTAACCAGCAGTAACAGAAAGTTGTGTGTGTTTCATATAAATTTTTTTTAATTTCTCTTACTAAGTAAGAGGAAGTATTGTAATCGTGTCAAATTTTCGATATCGAGTATTCACCGGAAATATCCGTTTTGAGGTCCTCTGAGTCCAAAAAAGTGATTTCTAGCAAATGGTCTGTGTGAGTGAACAGCATAGCTCAAAAACGAAAAACCGTAGAAACTTGAAACTTGATATTCTGTTTAGTTATCACGATAGGATCTAACAGTACGTTATCTGACAATATTCCTCAACCGGAACTACCATTTTACTAATCGTTTTTTTTTTTTTACTTTTTTGCGTTTTTCTCAAAAATGGCTCCGACGATTTTCTTCAAACTTGGTATATCAACTACACATACAAAGAGCTACAGCGTTTATTTGAAACATTTCTCCGGAAAAATTCATTTAAGGGCAGTTATGGGGAGAGGTGGAGTTAGGTTTTCATTTAAAGTGCTATTTCAGTTTATTAGACAATTCTGTCATCTAAATGTTACTTAGAATTGAATATGTTGTTGAAATTCTGAGTTAAAAAAAAAACGGATAACCGGAAGTGCGTTTACTTTACCACTTTTTACTTAAATATTATTATTTATATTAATATTAATATTATTTTTATTATTTTTTTTATTATTATTTTTATTATTATTTAATATTATTATTTATTAATATTATTACTTAATATTTTTTTTTCACCTTTTCACGATTTTTCAAAAATTGCTCCGACGATTTTCTTGAAACATCTTATATAAACTAAACATACAAAGTTCTACAACTTTTATTTGAGACGTTTCTCTAGCAAAATTCATTAAGGTCACTATAGGGGAAGGGTGGGTTATGTTTTTCTCTATAGTGCTATCATAGTTGATTATACAATTCTATCATCCAAAGAAAATTAATTAGAAATAAATAATAGATGGCCAAAATTCCGAGTTTCAAGAAAATTAGTAAACCGGAAGTGCGCTTTTACTGAACAATTTTTTCAGTTTTCGACGAATCTTATTAAATTTGGTACACAAACTATAAAAGCTGTCAATTATAATTTGGAGAACTGGAGTAAGAGAAAGTTGTGTGAGTGTTTCACACCAGATTTTTTTTTTTTTTAATGAGCGCATATAAATTTGTGATACACTAATTACATCATTAATTTTAAATGCATTGATACAAAAATACTAAAGTTTCATTTCAATATAGAAGTTGAAAAACCTTCAATTGTAAATTACTTTTAAAATACAAAACCTTCCTTTTGTAAATGAGTAACAAAGAATATTTGTAAAATAGGCTTATTTTTTCTTAGTGTTATAGAAAAGCGATTTGATTATTAGACAATAAATTTAAATATAATTTTTTTTTTTTTTTTAATGTATTGTATTCTTGACATCAATAGTTCATCGACTAGCAGATATGTCAAGTACATTCTTTTTTTATTTTAAGGATAACCTTGAATTGAGGGGCTTTACTTAGCCACATACAAAGGATATGTTAATTCATATTGCTACGTACAATAAAGCTTTAATTGTTACATTAAATTTATTGGTTTACTACAATTGAATACAGAATATCTATCAAATACAAAATTCATTCAATGAGTTTCATTTTATTTAAATTACTAGCTAACCCGACCACGCTTCGCAGTGGCTCAGCCTGATTTTTTAGGCTTAACCATGCGCGATTTTGATAATTTGTTTCGATGCTTTGGAATACCTTGTCTACTAATTCTTCTTTTAAATCTAAAATGTTGCAGAAATTAGATGGAAAGGCGATTTTTCCCGTTTCCGGATTTGTAGGAGCAGTGTCATTACCGAGTTCGAGTAATTGTCTTGAAAATATGGCAGCTGTTGGATCGTTTTGAAATTGAACTCTCTTATTCGTTGTTAAAAGAATTTTTTTTTACTGTGCTCCAAAGAGCTGAATATTTCAAGTAGGGATGCAATTCATCAGCTGGTGTTGAGTGAGGTATCACTGGAAGCGTTTGCCTGAAGTCACCGGCTAGTAACACCAATGCTCCACCAAATGGAACGTGATTATTTCGCAAGTCTTTCAATGTATGGTTTAATGCTTCCAATGACTTCTTATAAGTCATTGTACACTCATCCCATAGAATGATTTTGCACGCCCGAAGAACCTTTCCCATTCCTGATGTTTTAGAAATGTTACATGTTGGGTTTTCTGGAAGTGCATGTTTGAGTCATGACAGTTTAAGAGCTGAATGCGCTGTTCTACCTCTTCCATAACCGGGGGGGGGGGGGGTTGCAGCAACACCGAACGCATATGGCCCAGTTTTACTGATTTTGGCCCGGAATTTCTCCCTTTACCGTTGGAACTCCCTTCGAATAGAGGTACTTATAGGTAGCTGATAAAGAGCTTCATTGTGAGCCGCCATTGTAACTGTCTGAGTCTGTCGATTTCGTATTGCTGCGAAAACGCTGCGGAGAATTTCCCGTTTCCCGGGAACTCGAGTAAAAGTATATATAAAACAATCTTATATGAAATGATGACCCCATACAACATTCTTAGAACTAAATGAGATGGCCAAAAGTCGAGTACACGAAAATTAGTAAACCGGAAGTGCGCTTTTATTGAACAGTTTTTTCAGTTTTCGACGAATTTCATTAAATTTGGTACACAAAGTATAAAATTTGTCAATTATAATTTTGAGAACTAGAGTAAGAGAAAGTTGTGTGAGTGTTTCACACCAGATTTTTTTTAATTTAAAACCTGTGCATATATATACGACATGTAAATGTGAAGCTCATATCACAGATGTGATGACTGAATCCCTAGGACTCATCGCCACAATTAGAGAGGCGTGATGAGAATAGCCAACCAGTGCTGGAACTCTCAGATATGAAAAGCTGGACAAAACAATACAAATCCTGTTATTATCAATAAATGAGTACTTTAAAAGTAAACATATTACAAAGCGCCCTACAGACCTAAAATTAACAAGTGCATTTAAAATTAACAAGTAAACTCAAAACCTGACTGATATATTGTGTAATGTTTCATTCAACAATAATGCTAATTGGGATTGAGTGTATGTGTGTATTTTTACATATATTATGTCATATTAGTTCATATTTATAAACACGTGGTCTGTACAAGTAAAAGGAGCAATGTATGTAAACCCGCTGTGCATTTATCTATTGCTCAAAAACGCCAATAGATAGTGTGAAAGTGCACCACTTTTACATCCAATTACTCCATTTTTAAAATTCTGCTTCTAGAGTAGAGTTCAGTTCAGTTCATCGCCTGTAGCAGGGAGGGTCAGCGCAAGTTTCCCATGCGCTATAAGTTACATTAATGGTTCAGTAAAAAAGTAAATTTGCCCTCAATTTTGCATCAGCTTGCCCTTCTTAACACTGATGTTCATGTCTCTCTAGAGAGAGAGCGCCCACTACATACATCATCACTCTCCAAGGAAATAGGTTGTAAACAAAGTTACTTTCAAGTTCCTGCCCCTATTCTCAACTTCCTTCGTCCCGTATCACATCCGGATAGAAAAGGAAAAAGGTAAACTACTATATACTAATACACATTTATACATTTGTTGCTATAAAGAGATGCAGTCCGCTTAAAGTATGTAATCAATAGGTTTGCAACCTCTCTTTGCCTAGGGGTTCCTCTAAAAATTGTTTTATAACTGAGTTGATTCGAAACCTCAATATTTTTGCCCAACCGGGCCAAATAAATTGAATATTATACATTCTTCCACATTGATTAAGTGCATATAATTACAAAATTGCACCAATATATTCTATAAATAATACAGTTTTAATTTAATACCTCGCTTTTTGGAGGTTCATATTTATTAATAAGTGTTAATTTTTAGATTCTGCATACTTTGAATGATTGAATCTGTAATAAAATGAATATTACAAAATTGGCAGGAAATTGAAATTAGTTAGGAGCGACTGAAATTGGTTAGGAGTAACTGGTTAGTTAGGGGGGATAAGACTGGCTTATCAGGTGGAGAAGAAAGCTCAATCCCACTAAAGCAAATGCATATCCTTCACTCTCCGTCGCGCTACCATCCCGCCCATCCTCTTTCATGGGACATAATTCCGACAGTCGACAAAGTCCGACATTTAGGACTTTATCTAGACAAAAGACTCACTTGGAATTCGTATACACGAAAGACTTGAACTGACCAGACGTTACAGACTTCTCTCGAGACTACTTGATCAACGCTCTAAACTTTCCCTTGAAAGCAAAAGAGTTATCTACGTTCACAATTATAAAGCCCCTTAGTTTTTCAATCCAAAACCCTCAGAGGAATTCAATGCCTCGTTTTATGTGAACCTAACCCCCTTCACATTGACCTCAAAATCCCTCTTGACCATCAGTTCATAAAATTACGTTACAAAAAATTCCATGGCCTCACATCCAACCATTCTAACCCTTTAGTCCAAAAGTTTTCTTCACTTTCTATCCAATACAACCCTTCCAGGAGGCTGAAACGCCACTGGCCCTGCGACCACCTCCACTGGGAGGCATCTCCTAACAAGACTTCCACGCCCTTCCATTATATTCTCTTATTATACTGACTGTATGGTTGTGAATTTCTTAAAATATAAAAAAAGAAAAGAAAAAGTTAGGGGTGGTGCTTGATCGCATGATTGGCAGTACATGAGAACATGTGTCTGCAATTGCAGGTTAGAGTCTAACTGAGAAAGATACGTTCTATCTGTGTTGCTACTTAGCGTGGTTTTATTTTATAAGTTGCCCTTTTTGGTATGAAGTACGCAAATATTATAAATAACTCTTCCATAATCTCGCATAAATAAAATAAAATAATTCAAATGACCTTGAATAAATTTTACTTAACTTTTATATCCTTAGTTAATTCTTAAATCGAACTCATTTGCATTAAATTTATTGAATTTCTAATTAATTTGTTCACTGAATAAATACTAAAGTTAAATTCAAATTTAATCGCAATAAGTTTATTGTAATGACTGACAAAATCGAAAAGCAAATTAAGGTATTAGAGGCGGAACAAAAACTTTATTCCAACGAATTCTACTTCTATACGATGATGCTAATAATACTGGCAACCCGCAAAATAAAGCAAATTTCAATGTTAAAATTAAAACATTAGAAAAAACAATGACAGAATTAACCTCAATAGCCAAATACATAGATAGGGACACTTAAACCAAAAATAAATCCATCTGAAAAAGTAATTTACAAATTTTGAACACAATGGATGGCATTATTGTTATATCTTACATATCGCGGATAAGTTGACAGAGTGCAAAAGTAAGTTCCAAAACAAAACGTTTCCCACATTAGGATTACCTTGTTTCTTAGGGAGATATATGACTCGCTTTAAGCCGATACATAATAACCCAGGGCTTAACTCGAATTAAGAAACTGAGATATTTGTTTAGGAAGCTCTCTAAAAAAAAGCATTCGCGCTTATATTTTGATCTGGGAAACATTAGCGAATAGGTTCCAGGATAAAAGGAATTTAGCATCACATTACAAATTTTGAGTTTTAAGCCTCTATTAACCGGGTTGGATAAATTTTTTTACAAATATTCTTCCTCTTATGAGGCTCTTAAAGCTTTTAAAACAGAACAGACAGTCAATTTCTCTCAGAGAGAGAACATACATCTACACTCTCTAAGGAGATAGGATGTGAACGAGGTAAATTCCAAGTTCCTAGCCATAAACCCTTACCTTATTCTCAACTTTCTTCGCCCAGTGTTACATTCTGACCTTCTTTCACTTCGGGACAAAAAGAAAAAGGTAGTTTACATTATACTGATTACACATTTATACATTTGTTATTTTAAAGAGATATAGTCCTCGCTAAAGAGACAGGTTGTGAACGACGTTACTTCCAAGTAACCTACCCATAAACTCTTACCCTAACCTCGGCTTTTTTCTTCGTCCAGTGTTCCATCCTAACCTTCTTGTCACTTCCAGGCAAGAAGGAAAAAAAAAAAGGTAAGCTAGATTATACCAATTAACATTTATACATTTTTTTTATTATAAAAAGATACAGTCTTGATTAAACTAGTCTATTTAATAGGCTTAACATTTTTTTTTATAGTAGTTCGATTAGAAACTGCAACCGATATCATTTGTAAATCATTCACATATCAGTCAAATTTTCGTCAAATTACCATTCGGGACCCGCGTCCCATAGGTTAGCCATCACTGGAATAAGTTAACGAAACCGGTTGGTGTCGCAGTGGAGAAAATCGCAGAATGAACAGTGAAAAAAAAAAAAAACACATCCGGGTGTTAACCGATTTTCTTCAAACTCATAATTTTGGCAACATATTTAATTATTATTAATATTAAAAAACGCACAGATCCATTTTCCAAATATAAGCTTTCAAATAAAAGTGATCGGCTAAAAGTGATGCAGCTTTTAATTACATTAATATTAAAGGCTTGGTATTTTCTCAAAATTGGCTACAAAGTTTCTCTTCAGACTTAGAATGCTGAATTCTAGGATTCTATACCTTTAGATTTCAACTGTTATTGGGAAGCGCTATCTTCTGAACTTCTATATAATCATATTCTACCTGCTAATCGTCATGGACCCACATACATCCCATTATATTTATGCTGGGGTGAATAAACTTGGGACAAAAATTTCAAGATTAAAATCAGTTATACAAAAAGTATTAACTACAATAAGAATGTTTTGCATCGATTTTTTTTTTTTAAATTTAATTTTACTTTTTGTTTCGTTTATTTCTAACATCGTAATTGTAGCTGTAAAAGAAAATTTAAACATGTAACTTGAAACTATTATAATTAAAGAGTTATATAATAATACAAAGAAGAGAAGAAAATTTATAATTAAACATTTCTATCAGATTACCTGAGAGAAACATTTAAAACAGATAATTAATTTAATTTTCTAGGTACACAACACAATGTAATAGTCGAAGCATCACCTTGGGGATTACCACTTGAAGAACGTTTACTACCACAACATCTTAATCGATTGGGATATGTCAGTCATGCAATTGGCAAATGGCATCTTGGTTTCTTTAAAAAAGAATATACACCAACATATCGTGGATTCAGATCACATTATGGATTTTGGAATAGTCATCAGGATTATTTCACGCATATTGTGCAAGCTACGGTTAGTTATTAAATATTTCAAAGTAAAATTCTAATATATAATTTTCTTAAATGCATCTGAATAGTGTACATTAAATAGACAGTTTACCATATAATAACCAATCTATATTGTGAAACGAATGATCTCTAATCAGAAAACTAACAGAATAGATAGTTATCTTAACCTTATTATTTCAATATAACCTTACTTTACTGATTTATTTTGGCTAAATCAATAATTATTGGTGGAATAGTTAATGTTTATCACTTTGTTTACTAAGCTATTTAACTTATAAATCACAGTCATAAATATATTATTTTCCAAATACTGATTGTGCAATAGTTACATTTATCTAGTATTAATTTTAATTCATTAAATGAAATTACGATTGTTTTATTTAATGCCGTACAAAATTTGTTTCCCTTTCAGCTCTTAAAAATGTATGTAATTCTCTTTAATCATGAAAAAGCTACTTAATGGCCTCAGTGGAATATTTTTTTTTTAATGATTTACATTTATTTGCATGCTAATTTTAATGTTTTTGGTGTTCGTTACGGCCGCTGTATTCAATGTTGAAAATTGGATTTTGAGGTTCGGTCATACAAAAGAACTCTTTTTAAATTTCTACCGACGTATCGGCAAATTTATCGCCTTTACAGGTTAAAAACAGGGTTCGAATTCCGGTAGTAATTAATGTAGTTTAACCTGTGATATACCATCACCAAGTGTTGACTCAACAACACAAGTGTTGACATCAACACTTGGTGATGGTATATCACAGGTCAAACTACATTAATTACTACTGGAATTCTAACTAAGAAATTTTTACCCTGAAGAAGGCAATAAATTTACCGAAACGTCGGTAGAAATTTAAAAAGAGTTCTTTTGTATCACCGAACCTCAAAATCCAATTTTTAACGCTAATTTTAATGTTATGGTAGGTATTTCATTTGAATAGTAGTATATTGTAAGTTTTACTATAATGCCCTTCTAAAACTTCACCATAATTAGTAACTATAATTAAGCTGACCGTAATTCCGTTGTGCCAAAACTAGGTGGGAATAGAGAAATTTTTCCATACCCCTTCTGATGAGTTCTATATAGCTTTGATAGAGTTACATCTCCCGAACAATCTAGTACCTTGTCACCCGATCCTTTGGCTAGCTTGTAATTCAGATGTTTCATTAGGCAAAGATATAAAAATCTATGGTAGCATAAGTTATTGTAAGACTTTTATCAAAATCCATTATTACTTCAGTCAATTATATGGAGGCAAAACGTTACTCAAAATCGCTACAGATTTCGAATGTCTGGTAGAAAATTTAAATTTGCAAATCATTTTTGATCGATTTCATCAACTTCTCTATCTTGTCTTATAATGAACGATTGATTCTATGAACCGAAATCATCGTCTTCTCTGCAACTCTATGCTTTTGCCTACATAGTTGTTGAATAATATTACTTCTATTCCATGGGTTGGAAATAAGTAAGCTCGAAGCCACGAGGTTCACTTCGTAGACGTCTTCAGCTTTGCTAGGCCTTCTTAAAAGGGCGAAGCTGGAAGAAGTGCTGTAAACACTAAAGATCCACAATATCCATCCTTCTAGTGTAGGTCGCGATGGAATCAATCTCATGTCACCTCTTTGTTAACCTAATCTTCACGGGCAATGGAAAAATGAATGTTACAATGTTGGCAAATCACTTTTGTTTTATCATTATATAAATCCTTCAGCTTATAATAAATATGAATTCTTTTTGGAGTTGGTCATAAAATATACAAATTCGCTTTGTTGATGTTTTAAATTATGGGGCTAAATTTTTAAAAATATATTTTGAAATAAAAACTTTCCAACTTCCTGATAAAAATTTGACTGGGTGTAATGTCAATCTGAAAAAATTGGCGTCGCGATTTTGCTGGATCGCGAATGATTATATTTATCGCGTATTTTAAAAAAAAACGGGACAAACCTAACATATTTAGTAAAGTGACGGGACGGTCGATCTGAAATAAAAGTATGGGACAGACCCGTTAAAACGGGAACCATACGGTCAGCCTAAGTATAATGCCTTATTTTGTTTATATTCAGAGGAATAGTAGAAACTCTGTAGAGGTTATAAAAATGTAATTTATTATCTTGATTCCCTATGTAAGCTTTTCATTTTAACTTCTTATTTATTTCGCAAAAAATTCCACATTACCAGTTCATCAGTTACTAATTTCACTTCTTTTTTTTTTTTTGTACAGTTTTCTCCATTCGAAGGAATGGACATGCGTTGGAACATGACTATTGACTGGTCCAGTGTAGGACATTATACTACCAGACTTTTTACAGAAAAAGCAGTCAATCTTATTGCCGAACATAACACAAAAAATCCACTTTTTCTATATTTTGCACATGCTGCCTCACATGCTGGAAATTATGAAAATCCATTGCAAGCTCCTGAAGAAACTGTAAAAATGTTCAGTCATCTCAAGGACGAGAAAGCTCAGCTTTACGCCGGTAAGTGTTTGTTATAAATTTAAAAAATATACATATATATGATTTTGGAAAGGGTCTTTGGAAGCTGGATGTTAGGTTTACCTCTTAAGAGCTACCTAATCTGTTAGATACAAATAGATGTAATGTTTAATATGCGTAGCAACAAAATATTTACAATTATCATTATAATAATCTTGTATTTAATACCAGATTATTATTTTTTTTTTTATAATATTAAAAAAACCAAGCAAGCAAGCATTAAATGCCTCCCCTCTTATTAAAATGCGCCTTGCACCATGAATAATCTGAATACTTAAAACCTTACTACCGACTGCCTAATGCCTCGATAACTCGAACCGGGCCCGATGTTATTATTTTCAATCAAATTAAATAAATTAAAAATAATGATAAAAAAAAAAAACTGGCATGAAACACTCACACAACTTTCTCTTACTCCTGTTCTCAAAATTATAATTGACAAATTTTATAGTTTGTGTACCCACACATTTAATGAAATTCGTCGAAAACTGAAAAAAAAAACTGTTCAGTAAAACAGCACTTCCGGTTTACTAATTTTCATGAAACTCGGAATTTTCAGCCATCTATTTATTTCTAATTAATTTTGTTTGGATGATAGAATTGTATAATCAACTATGATTGCTCTTTAGAGAAAAACATAACACCACCCCTCCTTCAAAAATGCCATTAAATGAATTTTTCCAGAGAAATGTTTTAAATAAAAGTTGTAGATCTTTGTATGTTTAATTCATATAAGAAGTTTCAAGAAAATGGTCGGAGCTATTTTTGAGAAAATCGCGAAAAAGTGAAAAAAAAAAGCATTTAGTAAAGTGGTAATGTAAACGCACTTCCGGTTATCCGATTTTTTTGGAACTTGGAATTTCAACAACATATTCAATTCTAATTAACATTATTTAGATGATAGAATTGTTTAATAAACTGAAATAGCACTTTAGATGAAAACCTAACTCCACCTCTCCTCCAAATGTGCCCTTAAATGAATTTTCCCAGAGAAAAGTTTCAAATAAACGCTGTAGCACTTTGTATGTGTAGTTGATATACCAAGTTTAAAGAAAATCGTCGGAGCTATTTTTGAGAAAATTGCAAAAAAGTAAAAAAACAAACAAGTAAAGTGGTATTTCCGGTTGAGGAATTTTGACAGATAACTTACTGTCAGAAGCCATGGTGATACCTAAACGGAATATCAAATTTCAACTCTCTACAGTTTTTCGTTTTTGAGCTATGCTGTTCACATACCACACAAACAGAGACCATTTGCTAAAAACCACTTTTGTGGTCTCAGGGGTGCTCAAAACGGATATTTCCGGTGAAAACTCGATATCTTAAATTTGACGATATCGAGAAGTAAGAGAAAGTAAAAATTACCATAATAATAATAATTAATTTCAATGTATTTTAGCAATGGTATGGGAGTTAGATCAGTCTGTTGGAAAAATTGTGACAGCTTTGAAGAATAAAGGAATATTGAACAATACTATTATTGCATTTGTGTCTGATAATGGAGCAGCAACAGAAGGTCTACACAAAAATACAGGATCTAATTTTCCACTTAAAGGGGTAAATATTTTTTTTTTTCAATTATGATTTGATTGTAGCAATTATGAAATCAATTGTTTTTTTTAATTCTTTGGATTTTATCCTTCATTTATAATTCCATCCCTAATGAATCTATAGATAAACATTTATGGAAGAAAATAATTTTAAATCGACTATAGAAATTGTTTCTAACCTCAAAAATTCAACACTTAAAATCAAAGTGGAAATTTACAAAGAGATTTAATTAATCTCTTCTAGTGTTCAGTACCTTTATTTTAATGATTAGAATTTACTTACGCCACAAGTGGGTTGTTATGTTTCATAGTATTCCCTTCTTACATTCGCTCTATTCTAATAATGAATACATTGTCAGAGCCCTTTGTGACATAATATTAGAGGTGAAATTAAAGTGACATTGAGAGAGTAGAAAGAAGATATTGGATTATGTTTAACAAGCAGGGCCGGGGATTAACCCCAATAGACAAGTAAGACAAATTTTCAAGGCCTGTTAATTCGGAGAAGCTTTAAATTCTTTTTGTATTTATTATCAAAAAAAGATTAAAATTATGTTGTCTCACTGGTTTCGAAATATTCGCACCGCGTTACCACAGAGTAGAATTTAAATGAATCACTTATTAACTTTATATTTTTAAAATCATTTATAGGAAAATACTGAATCTATGAAAAATCTTAAACAAAATAAAATAAATAAACTTTTGATAAAAAATATTGGAAAGCAGTAAATTATAAAAAGTTTTGAGGTACGCTATTAAAAAAATAAAAACGGTATATGTCATTATGGCGGTTGCTACATACGTAGTATACGTTTTTACACCCTCACTACCCCACACACCATGTGTCAGAGGTCTTTTTGCCACCTCTGACAAAAAGAGAGTTAGGGAGAAGAAAGTAGTTTAGGAATTATTTTCCTTCAATCTACATCAAAGACAACTGAGGGACAAGAAATGAAATTTCGATTGGTTCTTTCTCTCTTTTTCTTCCTAGAAGAGATTGTAATTCTTTTGAGCTGCTACGCTCCCGTGAATTCAATAAGAATGCTTAACTTGCTGGTCTGGATGCGGGGAATGTCTATGGAAATAAGAAAAAATTAGGTGACATACAAGGACCATGTGAGCTCAATGCTTTAGTAGGCTTGCCACCTCTCCGGGTTTCAGTGAGTTATCTCCGGGGCTCAGGTTTTAATTATTATTTATCCGGTTTGTTTAAGTAAAATTGAATATATATACAAAAATGATATGCAGAATGTCTCATATATCTCGTGTACAGTGTATGGAATCGCTTGCGCGGTGGTCGGTGGCGGAGACGATAAAGATACTTTATCCTTTAGCCGAATATTATATTCACTTTGTACATCATTTTGTGGGAATCAGCATACTTTAAAAAGCTTGAAAATCAATCGGTAACAAGATCCGAATTGCATGACATAATGTTATCTGAAAAATAAGCTGGAGAATAGATTAGAAGATCAATTTTTCTGTAGTAAAGTGAATACAAGTTTAGATTTCCTAACTACCTATGAAAAACAAAAATTTGTGATTGAAGTAAAAACGGTGTACATAAAGGCTATTAAAATACTTAGTAAAATTTTATAATTTTGAAAACAGCCTATTCAAATATTTTTCAGTAATTAATCTTAAGCACGAAAATTTCAAAAACCAAGATTTTTTAGATGCTGCAAAATATGTGAATGTAGAATTAGATGGCGATATTCAACACTTGGCTTGTCTGGCGGTGACCGGTGTGATGGGGACCAAGCTGCAATGGAAACTTTATTAGGAATTCCACCGCTCTTTGTAGAGGTGAAAACTATGGCAATCAAAGCCTGTTATAGAATTAAACAGGCAGGTTTTTGGCAGGGTAAGCGATATGGTCACTATACCATTCATCGCGAGATGCTTTTGAAGGTTCCTGTTACAGGTTTTCCCTCTGATAGAATGTTGAAGACTTTGGTTTTCGAGTATTCTTACACTGTCAGGTTACCCTCTAGGGAAGATTGGTCAAGATTGGGTCCGTCTGGCATGGTACCTGATAATTACTTCCGGTGTTACACGGACGGTTCCAGAATGGATGGTAGGTCTGGAGCTGCGGTCTATTTTGAGACCGGAGATCATTTGACAGTATCTCTTGGTGAATGGACCACGGTCTTCCAGACTGAGGTTTATGCTATTCTTTGTTGTGTTTTGGATGAGAGGGTACGTAACACTAACTTAAAAGGTGTTTGTATCTGCTCGGACAGCCAGGCTGCGTTGAAGGCGCTGAGTTCATGTGTCTTCACTTCCAGATTGAAAGTTAGAATGTTCTAAAAGACTTCTCTGAAGGATGTGCTTCTAGTATGGGTGCCAGGGCACATGGGAATTTGTGGAAATAAGCAGGTGGATAGGTTTGCCAAATTAGGCGCCTCTCTTCCTTTCATTGGTCCCAAGCCTGCTATTGGCGTTTCTTCTGGCACATGTCTGTCAGGCTTCCAGACATGGACAGCTTCACAGCATTCATTCTTATGGATGAGCTCAGTTGGTTTTCGGCAGTCCAAAATGCTCATGGGGGGTCCGGACAAGGCCATTAGTGAGACGTTGCTGTGTTTTTTCACGGAGCTCTCTCAGGCATCTGGTTGGATCTCTTACTGGACATTGTGGTTTAAGGAGACATCTCTACATATGGGGCTCATGCCGGATCCATTTTGTAGAGTCTGTGAGACAGAGGAGGAAACACCCATCCATCTTATGACTGATTGCTTGGGTTGTGAGGAAATTAGGTTTAGGACCTTTGGTCGGAATAGGATGTCTGTGGAAGAGCTTAGGCTATTTCCGCTTAAGGTTATTGTCCGATTTATTCGGACTGCGGTGAATCTTAGATGGATTAGATCCGGGTCTGGATTTTTGTTATAGACCCGTTTTGTTGTTGTTTTTCTTGGGGTAGCTATATGGGCCCAGTGAGGCTTTGGATAGCGTAGGGTTTCCCTCCCCACAGACAAATAATAATAATAATAGATGCCGATAAATTATATGATGATATTTACCTTCTTCAAAACATCATTCCATCCACCAAATCGCTTGATTTGTTAACTGATAAAAAAATGGATAAAAATATTTTCCTCTGATGTTTTCACTGAACTACCAAATCTAGTTGGTAAGATTCTATCGATACCTATAATAAGTAATGCATACATGGAACGAATTTTTTCGATTATGGGAAATGCTTAGACAGACAACCATAATAGGATGCTGGTTGAGCTGGTCAAGGCAGAATTATGCATAAAACTTAATTTTGACATGAGCTGTCAAGAATTTTATGAATTCATAAAAAAAAAAAAAACAGAAAATGCCGATCTCGTAGAAGCTGCGATGTCAAACAGGAAATATACATGGAAAAATCTACATAAATAAATTATTTATTACACTTATACTATTTTGTATATTGCTTATTTTTCTTCTTATTTACCTGTTTTTGTTTTATATGTAAATTGTTAAGTTTGTTCTTTATTAGTCATATGCATAGTAACTACTCTGTGATCATTAGAATTGTGTTTCATTTGTAATAATGCGAGTTTTGAATTTGTTAATTTATATAAATAAAAAATTACATCTGCATGCATGTGTGTTTGGGGGAGGGGGGATTAGTCATCGTCTCCGGGCGAGACTTAGTTCTGAGGTGGCAACCCTATCCTTTAATCCCTTCGTATGAAAGCAAGCAGCTAAGACCATTAGAAAAAAATTGATTCAAAATAATCTTGTGGTTTTGGAAAAAGTCAAGAAATAAACAAAGAGACAAAACACCTAATGCTACCATAGATCAATAATAAAAGGATACACCCAACTTAAAATTTTTGAAAAAATTGTTAAGATGGTGGATTAGTTTGCTAGGGATGTCCAGTGATAAACTCCCCAAAATTATGCTTTAATAGGCTCCTACAGTTAATTGACAATCAAAATATTCCTTTGTGTCTCTGAGTTGAGGTAGTATTTGACGATAATAGGAGTGGAAAGTTTGTACCAGTGTAGAAATGTTGATATTAAAAATAAGTATAAAGATTTATTAACTTCCTTTGAAAATAATTAAGTTAGTAAGGATATTGACTCTGTTTGCAATGGTACATACAACTTGTATTACCATAATATTTTTACACTTGGAATGAAACAAGAATACTTATATTTTAATGTGAATATAAAAAAAAATAAGACTGGTGGTCCAATTAAGGTTTGGCATACTACAAGAAGACCTCATTATATACTGAAGGCAATGAGCATGTGTTCTCAGACCATGTACCCTTTTCCATTTTGTTTCAGTGGTGAGATGAACACGGTAGCGCATTTGTTATTTTCCTGCCTAATGTATATTAATCAAAGAAATAAATATCTTCCTCAGATACAGAAAGATAAATATCTTCCTTTGGTTAAAAACATTAGAGGATTTTTTTTTGCATATTAATAATTTCAGTAAAATAAATAAGATTTATGCATTTGGTATTTTATCCGTCGTAGCATGCAAATTTATTTTCTTCCTGAGCGGTTTCGGATTTTCATCCATCTTCAGAGCAAATTCACCAAGTTCGTGTAGAGAGTTCACTTCAACATAATGTTTCTGTTGAAACTTGTTACTCATATTTGTTGGTTGTACGTATATCATATATCAGTATTGTTGGTCATATATTCACATATTGGTTGATATACAACCAACAAGTGTGAGTAACAAGTAACAGAAACATTACGTTGAAGTGAACTCTCTACACGAACTTGGTGAATGTGCTGTGACGACCTATGAAAATCCGAAACCGGTCAGGAAGAAAATAAATTTGCATGCTATGACAGATAAAATACCAGATGTTATCCAGCATTGCGGATCCATCCACATATTCAATTTATGCATTTCTTATAAGTAGCTTAAAAGTGAGAAAAATATTAATGTATCAGCGTCGATTAATAAATAAGTTTACTTTCTTTATTTCTATAATTGAGACTTTTTGTTTTCTTTGTGTTATAAATGTATTATAATGTACTAACTCCTTATTGCACAAAATGTTTATCAGTTTAAACAATAAAAGATAATTGAATAATAAAAAGAAAATACTAAAATTTATTTCAGTTTTAACAGCATGAATTTAAGATTAGATTACGATATTTGTTAAGAAAGTGGGTATAATATATAATAAAACAACTCCACCATGTGCTGTAATAAAAACGTGTTACCAAGGAAAAGTGATATAATTTTCCTCTCAAAGTTTTTTTGTTTGGGGTAAATCATGCAAATTTATAAATCTTAGGATGCTCGTTTATGCTTGCTTGTAAATACCAACTGATGTTTTACCTCTAAATATGTAAGGCAAGTACTTAGACAAATAACTTTGCTTACTAAAAACTCTTCCTAAAGTATAAAGAAAACTTAAAATAAAAGTTCCTTAATGTATAAAATTAGCAGACATTGACCTTGGAAAATTTCTGAATATTAGCTGTTTAGTTGTTGTGGTTGGTTCCACAGAGCTGGAAAGCATCAGAGATATTTTCCATAATAGTCCACTTCTTTTTGTGGTCATCGACAGGTTTCAGGCGTTCGCCCATCATCAGGATATTTTTGTCAAAACAGTTTGATAACATAGACTTGCAGAAAGCAAATTTCGTTGATACACCAACGAATTCTCTGATGATTAGCTGCTTAGTTTATTAAAAATTGTCAATATCACAAATGCGGCTATCTATGTAAAAAAAATAAGGACAAATATAATAATTCTACTCATGGTATCAGTAGAATTATTTAATCAAACTTATCAAAGCATATTATTATTTATAAACTTAGCAAATTAACATTCTGCTTAATTATTGTTTCCAGGAAAAAGCTACACCTTGGGAAGGAGCACTTCGTACAGTTGCACTTTTATGGAGTACAAAATTAAATAAAGAGCATAGAGTATTAAATAACTTAATGCATTTAAGTGATTGGCTTCCAACTTTGTATACCGCTGCAGGTAAATATATCATGGATTTGGGATATTTATAACAAATTAAATTAAAAATAAAATAAAATCTATAAAAAAGAGGGACAAGTACTTTTTAAGTTTTCATATTGTCGGAAAAAAAACCATTGAACTTAGTTTCATGCAACTTAGTTTTGAGAGATCTTTCATTATTTTTCTGATTAATTAGAAATAAAATAATATTATTAATTCAATAGTATTATTTTATTCATTTCTATATTAATTATAATCATCATTATAATCTGCACATAATATTATCAAGATTATAAATATTAAATCCAATTATTTATTTTGTAGGCGGAAATATAGAAGATTTAGGTAATATTGATGGTTATTATTATTATTATTATTATTATTATTTGTCTGTGGGGAGGGGACAACCCCTACACTATCCAAGCCTCACTGGGCCCATATAGCTACCCCAAGAAAAACAACAACAAACCGGGTCTAGAACAAATATCCAGACCCGGGTCTAATCCATCTAAGATTCACCTCAATCCGAATAAATCGGACACTCACTGTAAGGGGAAATAGCCTAAGCTCTTCCACAGACATCCTCTTCCGACCAAAGGACCTAATTTCCTCACAACCCAAGCAATCAGTCATAGGATGGATGTGTGTTTTCTCCTCTGTCTCACAGACTCTACAAAATGGATCCGGCTTAAGCCCCATTATATAGAGATGTCTCCTTAAACCACAATGTCCAGTAAGGGAACCAACCAGATGCCTGAGGTAGCTCCGTGAAAAATACAGCAACGTCTCACTAATGGCCTTGTC